>CANPUZ010000225.1:0-104572 GCA_947579665.1 Sympetrum striolatum
ACGGAAACGGATGAATTTTGCGAAATTTCTATTTTTTCCTCTATTTACTCGTTTTTTTTCCTCATTTTATGACGAAATACCGAAAAAAGGAACGAAAACGGATAATTTTAGCGACATTTTTTTTTCCCTCATTTAATGTCAAAATTCTCGAAAAAATGACGAAAACTGATAATTTTAGGGAAATTTTTATTTTTTTCCTCAATTTGCTCGTTTTTTTTCTTTATTTTATGACTAAATTTCCGAAAAAAGGGGCGAAAAAGGATGATTTTTGCGAAATTTCTATTTTTTCCTCTATTTACTCGTTTTTTTTCCTCATTTTATGACGAAATTACCGAAAAAAGGGTCGAAAACGGATAATTTTAGCGAAATTTCTATTTTTTCCTCTTTTTACTCGTTTTGTTTCCTCATTTTATGACGATATTACCGAAAAAAGGAACGAAAACGGATAATTTTAGCGAAATTTTTTTTTCCTCATTTTATGACGAAATTCCCGAAAAAAGTGACGAAAACTGAAAATTTTGGTGAAATTTTTATTTTTTTCCTCTATTTACTCGTTTTTTTCCTCATTTTATGACGAAATTACCGAAAAAAAGTGACGAAAACGGATTATTTTTGCGAAATTTCTGTTTTTTGCTCTTTATACTTGATTTTTTCTCATTTTATGACGAAATTACCGAAAAAAGGACGAAAACGGATATTTTTCGCAAAATTTTTATTTTTTCCTCTATTTACTCGTTTATTTTCCTCATTTTATTACGAAATTACCGAAAAAAGGGCCGAGAACGGATAATTTTAGCGAAAATTCTATTTTTTTCCTCTAGTTACTCGTTTTTTTTCCTTATTTTATGACGACATTACCGAAAAAAGGGTCGATAACGGATAATTTTAGCGAAATTTCTATTTTTTCCTCTATTTACTGGTTTTGTTTCCTCATTTTATGACGATATTACCGAAAAAAGTAACGAAAACGGATAATTTTAGCGAAATTTTTTTTTCCTCATTTCATGACAAAATTCCCGAAAAAGGTGACGAAAACTGAAAATTCTAGTGAAATTTTTATTTTTTTCCTTAATTTACTCTTTTTTTTCTTTATTTTATGACTAAATTTCCGAAAAATTGGATAAAACGGATGATTTTTGCAAAATTTCTGTTTTTTTCCTCTATTCACTTGTTTTTTTTTCCTCATTTTATGACGAAATTACCGAAAAAAGAGACGAAAACGGATAATTTTAGCGAAATTTCTATTTTTTCCTCTAGTTACTCGTTTTTTTTCCATATTTTATGACGACATTACCGAAAAAAGGGTCGATAACGGATAATTTAAGCGAAATTTCTATTTTTTCCTCTATTTACTGGTTTTGTTTCCTCATTTTATGACGATATTACCGAAAAAAGGAACGAAAACGGATAATTTTAGCGAAATTTTTTTTTTCCTCATTTCATGACGAAATTCCCGAAAAAGGTGACGAAAACTGAAAATTCTAGTGAAATTTTTATTTTTTTCCTTAATTTAGTCTTTTTTTTCTTTATTTTATGACTAAATTTCCGAAAAATGGGATAAAACGGATGATTTTTGCAAAATTTCTGTTTTTTTCCTCTATTCACTTGTTTTTTTTCCTCATTTTATGACGAAATTACTGAAAAAAGAGACGAGAACGGATAATTTTAGCGAAAATTCTATTTTTTTCCTCTAGTTACTCGTTTTTTTTCCTTATTTTATGACGACATTACCGAAAAAAGGGTCGATAACGGATAATTTTAGCGAAATTTCTATTTTTTCCTCTATTTACTGGTTTTGTTTCCTCATTTTATGACGATATTACCGAAAAAAGTAACGAAAACGGATAATTTTAGCGAAATTTTTTTTTTCCTCATTTCATGACAAAATTCCCGAAAAAGGTGACGAAAACTGAAAATTCTAGTGAAATTTTTATTTTTTTCCTTAATTTACTCTTTTTTTTCTTTATTTTATGACTAAATTTCCGAAAAATTGGATAAAACGGATGATTTTTGCAAAATTTCCGTTTTTTTCCTCTATTCACTTGTTTTTTTTCCTCATTTTATGACGAAATTACCGAAAAAAGAGACGAAAACGGATAATTTTAGCGAAATTTCTATTTTTTCCTCTTGTTACTCGTTTTTTTCCCATATTTTATGACGACATTACCGAAAAAAGGGTCGATAACGGATAATTTAAGCGAAATTTCTATTTTTTCCTCTATTTACTGGTTTTGTTTCCTCATTTTATGACGATATTACCGAAAAAAGGAACGAAAACGGATAATTTTAGCGAAATTTTTTTTTTCCTCATTTCATGACGAAATTCCCGAAAAAGGTGACGAAAACTGAAAATTCTAGTGAAATTTTTATTTTTTTCCTTAATTTACTCTTTTTTTTCTTTATTTTATGACTAAATTTCCGAAAAATGGGATAAAACGGATGATTTTTGCAAAATTTCTGTTTTTTTCCTCAATTTACTCGTTTTTTTCTTTATTTATGACTACATTTCCAAAAAAAGGGACGGAAACGGATGAATTTTGCGAAATTTCTATTTTTTCCTCTATTTACTCGTTTTTTTTCCTCATTTTTTGACGAAATTACCGAAAAAAGGGACGAAAACGGATAATTTTAGTGAAATTTCTGTTTATTTCCTCTATTTACTAGTTTTTTTTTCCTCATTTTATGACGAAATTACCGAAAAAAGGACGAAAACGGATATTTTTCGCAAAATTTTTATTTTTTCCTCTATTTACTCGTTTATTTTCCTCATTTTATTACGAAATTACCGAAAAAAGGGCCGAGAACGGATAATTTTAGTGAAATTTTTATTTTTTTCCTCAATTTACTCGTTTTTTTCTTTATTTTATGACTACATTTCCAAAAAAAGGGACGAAAACGGATGAATTTTGCGAAATTTCTATTTTTTCCTCTATTTACTCGTTTTTTTTCCTCATTTTATGACGAAATTACCGAAAAAAGGGTCGGAAACGGATAATTTTAGCGAAATTTCTATTTCTTCCTCTATTTACTCGTTTTGTTTCCTCATTTTATGACGATATTAAGGAAAAAAGGAACGAAAACAGATAATTTTAGCGAAATTTTTTTTTTCGTCATTTCATGACAAAATTCCCGAAAAAAGTGACGAAAACTGAAAATTCTAGTGAAATTTTTATTTTTTTCCTTAATTTATTCTTTTTTTTTCTTTTTTTTATGACTAAATTTCCGAAAAAAGGGACGAAAACGGATGATTTTTGCGAAATTTCTATTTTTTTCCTCTATTTACTCGTTTTTTCTCTCATTTTATGACGAAATTACCGAAAAAAGAGACGAAAACGGATAATTTTAGCGAAATTTCTGTTTTTTCCTCATTTTATGACGAAATTACCGAAAAAAGGGCCGAAAACGGATAATTTTAGCAAAATTTCTATTTTTTCGTCATTTCATGCCGAAATTCCCGAAAAAAGTGACGAAAACTGAAAATTCTAGTGAAATTTTTATTTTTTCCTTAATTTACTGTTTTTTTTTCTTTATTTAATGACTAAATTTCCGAAATAAGGGACAACAACGGATGATTTTTGCGAAATTTCTATTTTTTTCCTCTATTTACTCGTTTTTTTTCCTCATTTTATGACGAAATACCGAAAAAAGGAACGAAAACGGATAATTTTAGCGAAATTTTTTTTTCCTCATTTTATGACGAAATTCCCGAAAAAAGTGACGAAAACTGAAAATTCTAGTGAAATTTTTATTTTTTTAATCAATTTACTCGTTTTTTTTCTTTATTTTATGACTAAATTTCCGAAAAAAGGGGCGAAAAAGGATGATTTTTGCGAAATTTCTATTTTTTCCTCTATTTACTCGTTTTTTTTCCTCATTTTATGACGAAATTACCGAAAAAAGGGTCGAAAACGGATAATTTTAGCGAAATTTCTATTTTTTCCTCTTTTTACTCGTTTTGTTTCCTCATTTTATGACGATATTACCGAAAAAAGGAACGAAAACGGATAATTTTAGCGAAATTTTTTTTTCCTCATTTTATGACGAAATTCCCGAAAAAAGTGACGAAAACTGAAAATTTTGGTGAAATTTTTATTTTTTTCCTCTATATACTTGATTTTTTCTCATTTTATGACGAAATTACCGAAAAAAGGGCCGAAAACGGATAATTTTAGCGAAAATTCTATTTTTTTCCTCTAGTTACTCGTTTTTTTTCCTTATTTTATGACGACATTACCGAAAAAAGGGTCGATAACGGATAATTTTAGCGAAATTTCTATTTTTTCCTCTATTTACTGGTTTTGTTTCCTCATTTTATGACGATATTACCGAAAAAAGTAACGAAAACGGATAATTTTAGCGAAATTTTTTTTTTCCTCATTTCATGACGAAATTCCCGAAAAAGGTGACGAAAACTGAAAATTCTAGTGAAATTTTTATTTTTTTCCTTAATTTACTCTTTTTTTTCTTTATTTTATGACTAAATTTCCGAAAAATTGGATAAAACGGATGATTTTTGCAAAATTTCTGTTTTTTTCCTCTATTTACTTGTTTTTTTTCCTCATTTTATGACGAAATTACCGAAAAAAGAGACGAAAACGGATAATTTTAGCGAAATTTCTATTTTTTCCTCTAGTTACTCGTTTTTTTTCCATATTTTATGACGACATTACCGAAAAAAGGGTCGATAACGGATAATTTAAGCGAAATTTCTATTTTTTCCTCTATTTACTGGTTTTTTTTCCTCAGTTTATGACGATATTACCGAAAAAAGGAACGAAAACGGATAATTTTAGCGAAATTTTTTTTTTCCTCATTTCATGACGAAATTCCCGAAAAAGGTGACGAAAACTGAAAATTCTAGTGAAATTTTTATTTTTTTCCTTAATTTACTCTTTTTTTTCTTTATTTTATGACTAAATTTCCAAAAAATGGGATAAAACGGATGATTTTTGCAAAATTTCTGTTTTTTTCCTCTATTCACTTGTTTTTTTTCCTCATTTTATGACGAAATTACTGAAAAAAGAGACGATAACGGATAATTTTAGTGAAATTTCTATTTTTTCCTCTATTTACTCGTTTTTTTTCCTCATTTTATGACGAAATTACCGAAAAAAGGGACGAAAACGGATAATTTTAGTGAAATTTCTGTTTTTTTCCTCTATTTACTAGTTTTTTTTTCCTCATTTTATGACGAAATTACCGAAAAAATGACGAAAACGGATATTTTTCGCAAAATTTTTATTTTTTCCTCTATTTACTCGTTTATTTTCCTCATTTTATTACGAAATTACCGAAAAAAGTGACGAAAACTGAAAATTCTAGTGAAATTTTTATTTTTTTCCTTAATTTACTGTTTTTTTTTCTTTATTTTATGACTAAATTTCCGAAATAAGGGACAACAACGGATGATTTTTGTGAAATTTCTATTTTTTTCCTCTATTTACTCGTTTTTTTTCCTCATTTTATGACGAAATACCGAAAAAAGGAACGAAAACGGATAATTTTAGCGAAATTTTTTTTTCCTCATTTTATGACGAAATTCCCGAAAAAAGTGACGAAAACTGAATATTCTAGTGAAATTTTTATTTTTTTCCTTAATATACTCTTTTTTTTTCTTTATTTTATGACTAAATTTCCGAAAAAGGGCCGAAAACGGATGATTTTTGCAAAATTTCTATTTTTTTCCTCTATTTACTCGTTTTTTTTCTCATTTTATGACTAAATTACCGAAAAAAGGGACGAAAACGGATAATTTTAGCGATATTTTTATTTTTTCCTCATTTTATGACGAAATTACCGAAAAAGGGGCCGAAAACGGATAATTTTAGCGAAATTTCTATTTTTTCCTCTATTTACTCGTTTTTTTTCCTTATTTTATGACGAAATTACCGAAATAAGGGTCGATAACGGATAATTTTAGCGAAATTTCTATTTTTTCCTATATTTACTCTTTTTTTTTTCCTCATTTTATGACGAAATTACCGAAAAAAGGGACGAAAACGGATGATTTTTGCGAAATTTCAATTTTTTTCTCTATTACTCGTTTTTTTTTCCTCATTTTATGACGAAATTACCGAAAAAAGGGCAGAAAAAGTATAATTTTAGCGAAATTTCTATTTTTTCCTCTATTTACTCGTTTTTTTTCCTCATTTTATGACGAAATTACCGAAAAAAGAGACGAAAACGGATAATTTTAGCGAAATTTCTATTTTTTCCTCTATTTACTCGTTTTGTTTCCTCATTTTATGACGATATTACCGAAAAAAGGAACGAAATCGGATAATTTTAGCGAAATTTTTTTTTCCTCATTTTATGAGGAAATTCCCGAAAAAAGTGACGAAAACTGAAAATTGTAGTGAAATTTTTATTTTTTTCCTCAATTTACTCTTTTTTTTTTATTTTACGACTAAATTTCCGAAAAAAGTGACAAAAACGGATGATTTTTCGAAATTTCTAATTTTTTCCTCTATTTACTCGTTTTTTTCCTCATTTTATGACGAAATACCGAAAAAAGGAACGAAAACGGATAATTTTAGCGAAATTTTTTTTTCCTCATTTTATGACGAAATTCCCGAAAAAAGTGACGAAAACTGATAATTTTAGTGAAATTTTTTTTTTTCCTCAATTTACTCGTTTTTTTGTTTATTTTATGACTAAATTTCCGAAAAAAAGGGATGAAAACGGTTAATTTTTGCAAAATTTCTATATTTTTCCCCTATTTACTGTTTTTTTCTATATTTTCCCCTAAATTTCTATATTTTTCCCCTATTTACTGTTTTTTTTTCCTCATTTTAAGTCGAAATTACCGAAAAAAGAGAGGAAAACGGATAATTTTTGCGGAATTTCTATTCTTTCCTCTATTTACTCGTTTTTTTTTTCCTCATTTTATGACGAAATTACCGAAAAAAGGGTCGAAAACGGATAAATTTAGCGAAATTTCTATTTCTTCCTCTATTTACTCGTTTTGTTTCCTCATTTTATGACGATTTTACCGAAAAAAGGAACGAAAACAGATAATTTTAGCGAAATTATTTTTTTCCTCATTTCATGACAAAATTCCCGAAAAAAGTGACGAAAACTGAAAATTCTAGTGAAATTTTTATTTTTTTCCTTAATTTACTGTTTTTTTTTCTTTATTTTATGACTAAATTTCCGAAATAAGGGACAACAACGGATGATTTTTGTGAAATTTCTATTTTTTTCCTCTATTTACTCGTTTTTTTTCCTCATTTTATGACGAAATACCGAAAAAAGGAACGAAAACGGATAATTTTAGCGAAATTTTTTTTTCCTCATTTTATGACGAAATTCCCGAAAAAAGTGACGAAAACTGAATATTATAGTGAAATTTTTATTTTTTTCCTTAATATACTCTTTTTTTTTCTTTATTTTATGACTAAATTTCCGAAAAAGGGCCGAAAACGGATGATTTTTGCAAAATTTCTATTTTTTTCCTCTATTTACTCGTTTTTTTTCTCATTTTATGACTAAATTACCGAAAAAAGGGACGAAAACGGATAATTTTAGCGATATTTTTATTTTTTCCTCATTTTATGACGAAATTACCGAAAAAGGGGCCGAAAACGGATAATTTTAGCGAAATTTCTATTTTTTCCTATATTTACTCTTTTTTTTTCCTCATTTTATGACGAAATTACCGAAAAAAGGGACGAAAACGGATGATTTTTGCGAAATTTCAATTTTTTTCTCTATTACTCGTTTTTTTTCCTCATTTTATGACGAAATTACCGAAAAAAGGGCAGAAAAAGTATAATTTTAGCGAAATTTCTATTTTTTCCTCTATTTACTCGTTTTTTTTCCTCATTTTATGACGAAATTACCGAAAAAAGAGACGAAAACGGATAATTTTAGCGAAATTTCTATTTTTTCCTCTATTTACTCGTTTTGTTTCCTCATCTTATGACGATATTACCGAAAAAAGGAACGAAATCGGATAATTTTAGCGAAATTTTTTTTTCCTCATTTTATGAGGAAATTCCCGAAAAAAGTGACGAAAACTGAAAATTGTAGTGAAATTTTTATTTTTTTCCTCAATTTACTCTTTTTTTTTATTTTACGACTAAATTTCCGAAAAAAGTGACAAAAACGGATGATTTTTCGAAATTTCTAATTTTTTCCTCTATTTACTCGTTTTTTTTCCTTATTTTATGACGACATTACCGAAAAAAGGGTCGATAACGGATAATTTTAGCGAAATTTCTATTTTTTCCTCTATTTACTGGTTTTGTTTCCTCATTTTATGACGATATTACCGAAAAAAGTAACGAAAACGGATAATTTTAGCGAAATTTTTTTTTTCCTCATTTCATGACGAAATTCCCGAAAAAGGTGACGAAAACTGAAAATTCTAGTGAAATTTTTATTTTTTTCCTTAATTTACTCTTTTTTTTCTTTATTTTATGACTAAATTTCCGAAAAATTGGATAAAACGGATGATTTTTGCAAAATTTCTGTTTTTTTCCTCTATTTACTTGTTTTTTTTCCTCATTTTATGACGAAATTACCGAAAAAAGAGACGAAAACGGATAATTTTAGCGAAATTTCTATTTTTTCCTCTAGTTACTCGTTTTTTTTCCATATTTTATGACGACATTACCGAAAAAAGGGTCGATAACGGAGAATTTAAGCGAAATTTCTATTTTTTCCTCTATTTACTGGTTTTTTTTCCTCAGTTTATGACGATATTACCGAAAAAAGGAACGAAAACGGATAATTTTAGCGAAATTTTTTTTTTCCTCATTTCATGACGAAATTCCCGAAAAAGGTGACGAAAACTGAAAATTCTAGTGAAATTTTTATTTTTTTCCTTAATTTACTCTTTTTTTTCTTTATTTTATGACTAAATTTCCAAAAAATGGGATAAAACGGATGATTTTTGCAAAATTTCTGTTTTTTTCCTCTATTCACTTGTTTTTTTTCCTCATTTTATGACGAAATTACTGAAAAAAGAGACGATAACGGATAATTTTAGTGAAATTTCTATTTTTTCCTCTATTTACTCGTTTTTTTTCCTCATTTTATGACGAAATTACCGAAAAAAGGGACGAAAACGGATAATTTTAGTGAAATTTCTGTTTTTTTCCTCTATTTACTAGTTTTTTTTTCCTCATTTTATGACGAAATTACCGAAAAAATGACGAAAACGGATATTTTTCGCAAAATTTTTATTTTTTCCTCTATTTACTCGTTTATTTTCCTCATTTTATTACGAAATTACCGAAAAAAGTGACGAAAACTGAAAATTCTAGTGAAATTTTTATTTTTTTCCTTAATTTACTGTTTTTTTTTCTTTATTTTATGACTAAATTTCCGAAATAAGGGACAACAACGGATGATTTTTGTGAAATTTCTATTTTTTTCCTCTATTTACTCGTTTTTTTTCCTCATTTTATGACGAAATACCGAAAAAAGGAACGAAAACGGATAATTTTAGCGAAATTTTTTTTTCCTCATTTTATGACGAAATTCCCGAAAAAAGTGACGAAAACTGAATATTCTAGTGAAATTTTTATTTTTTTCCTTAATATACTCTTTTTTTTTCTTTATTTTATGACTAAATTTCCGAAAAAGGGCCGAAAACGGATGATTTTTGCAAAATTTCTATTTTTTTCCTCTATTTACTCGTTTTTTTTCTCATTTTATGACTAAATTACCGAAAAAAGGGACGAAAACGGATAATTTTAGCGATATTTTTATTTTTTCCTCATTTTATGACGAAATTACCGAAAAAGGGGCCGAAAACGGATAATTTTAGCGAAATTTCTATTTTTTCCTCTATTTACTCGTTTTTTTTCCTTATTTTATGACGAAATTACCGAAATAAGGGTCGATAACGGATAATTTTAGCGAAATTTCTATTTTTTCCTATATTTACTCTTTTTTTTTTCCTCATTTTATGACGAAATTACCGAAAAAAGGGACGAAAACGGATGATTTTTGCGAAATTTCAATTTTTTTCTCTATTACTCGTTTTTTTTTCCTCATTTTATGACGAAATTACCGAAAAAAGGGCAGAAAAAGTATAATTTTAGCGAAATTTCTATTTTTTCCTCTATTTACTCGTTTTTTTTCCTCATTTTATGACGAAATTACCGAAAAAAGAGACGAAAACGGATAATTTTAGCGAAATTTCTATTTTTTCCTCTATTTACTCGTTTTGTTTCCTCATTTTATGACGATATTACCGAAAAAAGGAACGAAATCGGATAATTTTAGCGAAATTTTTTTTTCCTCATTTTATGAGGAAATTCCCGAAAAAAGTGACGAAAACTGAAAATTGTAGTGAAATTTTTATTTTTTTCCTCAATTTACTCTTTTTTTTTTATTTTACGACTAAATTTCCGAAAAAAGTGACAAAAACGGATGATTTTTCGAAATTTCTAATTTTTTCCTCTATTTACTCGTTTTTTTCCTCATTTTATGACGAAATACCGAAAAAAGGAACGAAAACGGATAATTTTAGCGAAATTTTTTTTTCCTCATTTTATGACGAAATTCCCGAAAAAAGTGACGAAAACTGATAATTTTAGTGAAATTTTTTTTTTTCCTCAATTTACTCGTTTTTTTGTTTATTTTATGACTAAATTTCCGAAAAAAAGGGATGAAAACGGTTAATTTTTGCAAAATTTCTATATTTTTCCCCTATTTACTGTTTTTTTCTATATTTTCCCCTAAATTTCTATATTTTTCCCCTATTTACTGTTTTTTTTTCCTCATTTTAAGTCGAAATTACCGAAAAAAGAGAGGAAAACGGATAATTTTTGCGGAATTTCTATTCTTTCCTCTATTTACTCGTTTTTTTTTTCCTCATTTTATGACGAAATTACCGAAAAAAGGGTCGAAAACGGATAAATTTAGCGAAATTTCTATTTCTTCCTCTATTTACTCGTTTTGTTTCCTCATTTTATGACGATTTTACCGAAAAAAGGAACGAAAACAGATAATTTTAGCGAAATTATTTTTTTCCTCATTTCATGACAAAATTCCCGAAAAAAGTGACGAAAACTGAAAATTCTAGTGAAATTTTTATTTTTTTCCTTAATTTACTGTTTTTTTTTCTTTATTTTATGACTAAATTTCCGAAATAAGGGACAACAACGGATGATTTTTGTGAAATTTCTATTTTTTTCCTCTATTTACTCGTTTTTTTTCCTCATTTTATGACGAAATACCGAAAAAAGGAACGAAAACGGATAATTTTAGCGAAATTTTTTTTTCCTCATTTTATGACGAAATTCCCGAAAAAAGTGACGAAAACTGAATATTATAGTGAAATTTTTATTTTTTTCCTTAATATACTCTTTTTTTTTCTTTATTTTATGACTAAATTTCCGAAAAAGGGCCGAAAACGGATGATTTTTGCAAAATTTCTATTTTTTTCCTCTATTTACTCGTTTTTTTTCTCATTTTATGACTAAATTACCGAAAAAAGGGACGAAAACGGATAATTTTAGCGATATTTTTATTTTTTCCTCATTTTATGACGAAATTACCGAAAAAGGGGCCGAAAACGGATAATTTTAGCGAAATTTCTATTTTTTCCTATATTTACTCTTTTTTTTTCCTCATTTTATGACGAAATTACCGAAAAAAGGGACGAAAACGGATGATTTTTGCGAAATTTCAATTTTTTTCTCTATTACTCGTTTTTTTTCCTCATTTTATGACGAAATTACCGAAAAAAGGGCAGAAAAAGTATAATTTTAGCGAAATTTCTATTTTTTCCTCTATTTACTCGTTTTTTTTCCTCATTTTATGACGAAATTACCGAAAAAAGAGACGAAAACGGATAATTTTAGCGAAATTTCTATTTTTTCCTCTATTTACTCGTTTTGTTTCCTCATCTTATGACGATATTACCGAAAAAAGGAACGAAATCGGATAATTTTAGCGAAATTTTTTTTTCCTCATTTTATGAGGAAATTCCCGAAAAAAGTGACGAAAACTGAAAATTGTAGTGAAATTTTTATTTTTTTCCTCAATTTACTCTTTTTTTTTATTTTACGACTAAATTTCCGAAAAAAGTGACAAAAACGGATGATTTTTCGAAATTTCTAATTTTTTCCTCTATTTACTCGTTTTTTTCCTCATTTTATGACGAAATACCGAAAAAAGGAACGAAAACGGATAATTTTAGCGAAATTTTTTTTTCCTCATTTTATGACGAAATTCCCGAAAAAAGTGACGAAAACTGATAATTTTAGTGAAATTTTTTTTTTTCCTCAATTTACTCGTTTTTTTTCTTTATTTTATGACTAAATTTCCTAAAAAAAGGGATGAAAACGGTTGATTTTTGCAAAATTTCTATATTTTTCCCCTATTTACTGTTTTTTTTTCCTCATTTTATGACGAAATTACCGAAAAAAGGGACGAAAACGGATAATTTTAGCGAAATTTCTATTTTTTCCTCTATTTACTCGTTTTTTTTCCTCATTTTATGACGATATTACCGAAAATAGGAACGAAAATGGATAATTTTAGCGAAATTTTTTTTTCCTCATTTAAGACGAAATTCTCGAAAAATGACGAAAACTGATAATTTTAGTGAAATTTTTATTTTTTTCCTCAAATTACTCGTTTTTTTTCTTTATTTTATGACTAAATTTCCGAAAAAAGGGACGAAAACGGATGAATTTTGCGAAATTTCTATTTTTTTCCTCTATTTACTCGTTTTTTTTCCTCATTTTATGACGAAATTACCGATAAAAGGGTCGAAAACGGATAATTTTAGCGAAATTTCTATTTTTTCCTCTATTTACTCGTTTTGTTTCCTCATTTTATGACGATATTACCGAAAAAGGAACGAAAACGGATAATTATAGCGAAATTTTTATTATTTCCTCATTTTATGACGAAATTACCGAAAAAAGGGCCGAAAACGGATAATTTTAGCGAAATTTCTATCTTTTCCTCTATTTACTCGTTTTTTTCCTTATTTTATGATGAAATTACCGAATAAAGGGTCGATAACGGATAATTTTAGCGAAATTTCTATTTTTTCCTCTATTTAATCGTATTTTTTCCTCATTTTATGACGAAATTATCAAAAAAAGGGACGAATACGGATAATTTTAGTGAAATTTCTGTTTTTTTCCTCTATTTACTCGTTTTTTTTCCTCATTTTATGACGAAATTACCGAAAAAAGGGACGAAAACGGATACTTTTAGCGAATTTTTTATTTTTTCCTCTATTTACTCGTTTATTTTCCTCATTTAATTAATAAATTACCGAAAAAAGGGCCGAAAACGGATAATTTTAGCGAAATTTCTATTTTTTCCTCTATTTACTCGTTTTTTTTCCTCATTTTATGACGAAATTACCGAAAAAAGGGCCGAAAACGGATAATTTTAGCGAAATTTCTTTTTTTTTTCTCTATTTACTCTTTTTTTTCCTCATTTTATGACGAAATTACCGAAAAAAGGGACGAAAACGGATGATTTTTGCAAAATTTTTATTTTTTTCCTCATTTTAAGACGAAATTACCGAAAAAATGGCCGAAAACGGATAATTTTAGGGAAATTTCTATTTTTTCCTCTATTTACTCGTTTTTTTCCCTTATTTTATGAAGAAATTTCCGAAAAAAGGGTCAATTACGGATAATTTAACGAAATTTCTATTTTTTCCTCTATTTACTCGTTTTTTTTCCTCATTTTATGACGAAATTACCGAAAAAAGGGCCGAAAACGTATAATTTTAGTGAAATTTCAATTTTTCCTCTATTTACTCGTTTTTTTTCCTCATTTTATGACGATATTACCGAAAAAAGGACCGAAAACGGATAATTTTAGCGAAATTTTTTTTTCCTCATTTTATTACGAAACTCTCGAAAAAATGACGAAAACTGATAATTTTAGTGAAATTTTTATTTTTTTCCTCAATTTACTCGTTTTTTTTCTTTATTTTATGACTACATTTCCGCAAAAAGGGACGAAAACGGATGAATTTTGCGAAATTTCTATTTTTTTCCTCTATTTACTCGTTTTTTTTCTCATTTTATGACGAAATTACCGAAAAAAGAGACGAAAACGGATAATTTTTGCGAAATTTCTGTTTTTTCCTCTATTTACTCGTTTTTTTTCCTCATTTTATGACGAAATTACCGAAAAAAGGGATGAAAACGGATAATTTCTTTTTTTTCCTCTATTTACTTGATTTTTTCTTATTTTATGACTAAATTACCGAAAAAAGGGACGAAAACGGATAATTTTAGCGAAATTTTTATTTTTTCCTCATTTTATGACGAAATTAACGAAAAAATGGCCGAAAACGGTTAATTTTAGCGAAATTTGTAATTTTTCCTCTTTTTACTCGTTTTATTTCCTAATTTTATGACGAAATTACCGAAAAAAGGGTCGATAACGGATAATTTTAGCGAAATTTCTATTTTTTTTCTCTATATTATCGTTTTTTTTCCTCATTTTATTACTAAATTACCGAAAAAAGGGACGAAAACGGATAATTTTAGCGAAATTTCTATTTTTTTCCTCTATTTACTCGTTTTTTTTCCTCATTTTATGACGAAATTACCGAAAAAAGGGACGAAAACGGATAATTTTAGCGAAATTTCTATTTTTTCCTTTATTTAGTCGTTTTTTTTCCTCATTTTATGTCGATATTACCGAAAAAAGGAACGAAAACGGATAATTTTAGCGAAATTTTTTTTTCCTCATTTTATGACGAAATTCTCGAAAAAATGACGAAAACTGATAATTTTAGTGAAATTTTTATTTTTTTTCTCAATTTACTCGTTTATTTTAATTTTATGACTACATTTCCGAAAAAAGGGACGAAAACGGATGAATTTTGCGAAATTTCTATTTTTTTCCTCTATTTACTCGTTTTTTTTCCTCATTTTATGTCGAAATTACCGAAAAAAGGGATGAAAACGGATAATTTCTTTTTTTTCCTCTATTTACTTGATTTTTTCTTATTTTATGACTAAATTACCGAAAAAAGGGACGAAAACGGATAATTTTAGCGAAATTTTTATTTTTTCCTCATTTTATGACGAAATTAACGAAAAAATGGCCGAAAACGGTTAATTTTAGCGAAATTTGTAATTTTTCCTCTTTTTACTCGTTTTATTTCCTTATTTTATGACAAAATTACCGAAAAAAGGGTCGATAACGGATAATTTTAGCGAAATTTCTATTTTTTCCTCTATTTACTCGTTTTTTTTCCTCATTTTATGACGAAATTACCGAAAAAAGAGAGGAAAACGGATAATTTTAGCGTAATTTTTATTTTTACCTCTATTTACTCGTTTTTTTCCTCATTTTATTACGAAATTACCGAAAAAGGGACGAAAACGGATAATTTTAGCGAAATTTCAATTTTTTTTCGCTATATAATCGTTTTTTTTCCTCATTTTATGACTAAATTACCAAAAAAAGGGACGAAAACGGATAATTTTAGCGAAATTTCTATTTTTTTCCTCTATTTACTCGTTTTTTTTCCTCATTTTATGACGAAATTACCGAAAAAAGGGACGAAAACGGATAATTTTAGCGAAATTTCTATTTTTTCCTTTATTTAGTCGTTTTTTTCCTCATTTTATGTCGATATTACCGAAAAAAGGAACGAACACGGATAATTTTAGCGAAATTTTTTTTTCCTCATTTTATGACGAAATTCTCGAAAAAATGACGAAAACTGATAATTTTAGTGAAATTTTTATTTTTTCCTCAATTTACTCGTTTTTTTTTAATTTTATGACTACATTTCCGAAAAAAAGGACGTAAACGGATGAATTTTGCGAAATTTCTATTTTTTTCCTCTATTTACTCGTTTTTTTTCCTCATTTTATGATGAAATTACCAAAAAAAGGGTCGAAAACGGATAATTTTAGCAAAATTTCTATTTTTTCCTCTATTTACTCGTTTTGTTTCCTCATTTTATGACGATATTACCGAAAAAAGGAACGAAAACGGATAATTTTAGCCAAAATTTTTTTTTCCTCATTTTATGACGAAAATCCCGAAAAAAGTGACGAAAACTGAAAATTTTAGTGAAATTTTTATTTTTTTCCTTAATTTACTCTTTTTTTTCTTTATTTTATGACTAAATTTCCGAAAAAAGGGACGAAAACGGATGATTTTTGCGAAATTTCTATTTTTTTCCTCTATTTACTCGTTTTTTTTTCCTCATTTTATGACGAAATTACCGAAAAAAGAGACGAAAATGGATAATTTTTGCGAAATTTCCGTTGTATCCTCTATTTACTTGATTTTTTCTCATTTTATGTCTAAATAACCGAAAAAGGGACGAAAACGGATAATTTTAGCGAAATTTTTATTTTTTTCCTCATTTAATGACGAAATTACGGAATAAAGGGCCGAAAACAGATAATTTTTGCTAAATTTCTGTTTTTTCCTCTATTTACTTGATTTTTTCTCATTTTATGACTAAATTACCGAAAAAAGGGACGAAAACGGATAATTTTAGCGAAATTTTTATTTTTTCCTCATTTTAAGACGAAATTACCGAAAAAAGGGCCGAAAACGGATAATTTTAGCGAAATTTCTATTTTTTCCTCTATTTACTCGTTTTTTTTCCTTATTTTATGCCGAAATTACCGAAAAAAGGGTCGATAACGGATAATTTTAGCGAAATTTCTATTTTTTCCTCTATTTACTCGTTTTTTTTCCTCATTTTATGACGAAATTACCGAAAAAAGGGACGAAAACGGATAATTTCTGTTTTTTTCTCTATTAACTTGATTTTTTCTCATTTTATGACTAAATTACCGAAAAAAGGGACGAAAACGGATAATTTTAGCGAAATTTTTATTTTTTCCTCATTTTATGACGAAATTACCGAAAAAATGGCCGAAAAGGGATAATTTTCGCGAAATTTGTATTTTTTCCTCTTTTTACTCGTTTTTTTATGACGAAATTACCGAAAAAAGGGTCGATAACGGATAATTTTAGCGAAATTTCTATTTTTTCCTCTATTTACTCGTTTTTTTTCCTCATTTTATGACGAAATTACCGAAAAAAGGGACGAAAACGGATAATTTTAACGAAATTTCTATTTTTTTCTCTATTTAATCGTTTTTTTTCCTCATTTTATGACTAAATTACCGAAAAAAGGGACGAAAACGGATAATTTTAACGAAATTTTTATTTTTTTCTCTATTTAATCGTTTTTTTTCTTCATTTTATGACGAATTTACCGAAAAAAGGGCCAAAAACGGATAATTTTAGCGAAATTTCTATTTTTTCCTCTATTTACTCGTTTTTTTTCCTTATTTTATGACGACATTACCGAAAAAAGGGTCGATAACGGATAATTTTAGCGAAATTTCTATTTTTTCCTCTATTTACTCGTTTTTTTTCATCATTTTATGACAAAATTACCGAAAAAAGGGACGAAAAAGGATGATTTTTGCGAAATCTCTATTTTTTTCCTCCATTTAAACGTTTTTTTTTCCTCATTTTATGACGAAATTACCAAAAAAGGGTCGAAAAAGGATAATTTTAGCGAAATTTCTATTTTTTCCTCTTTTTACTCGTTTTGTTTCCTCATTTTATGACGATATTACCGAAAAAAAAAACGTTAACGGATAATTTTAGCGAAACTTTTTTTTCCTCATTTTATGACGAAATTTCCGAAAAAAGTGACGAAAACTGAAAAATTTAGTGAAATTTTTATTTTTTTCCTCTATTTACTCGTTTTTTTTCCTCATTTTATGAGGAAATTACCGAAAAAAGTGACGAAAACGGTTTATTTTTGCGAAATTTCTGTTTTTTGCTCTATATCCTTGATTTTTTCTCATTTTATGACGAAATTACCGAAGAAAGGGCCGAAAACGGATAATTTTAGCGAAATTTCTATTTTTTTTCTCTATATAATCGTTTTTTTTCCTCATTTTATTACTAAATTACCGAAAAAAGGGACGAAAACGGATAATTTTAGCGAAATTTCTATTTTTTTCCTCTATTTACTCGTTTTTTTTCCTCATTTTATGACGAAATTACCGAAAAAAGGGACGAAAACGGATAATTTTAGCGAAATTTCTATTTTTTCCTTTATTTAGTCGTTTTTTTTCCTCATTTTATGTCGATATTACCGAAAAAAGGAACGAAAACGGATAATTTTAGCGAAATTTTTTTTTCCTCATTTTATGACGAAATTCTCGAAAAAATGACGAAAACTGATAATTTTAGTGAAATTTTTATTTTTTTTCTCAATTTACTCGTTTATTTTAATTTTATGACTACATTTCCGAAAAAAGGGACGAAAACGGATGAATTTTGCGAAATTTCTATTTTTTTCCTCTATTTACTCGTTTTTTTTCCTCATTTTATGTCGAAATTACCGAAAAAAGGGATGAAAACGGATAATTTCTTTTTTTTCCTCTATTTACTTGATTTTTTCTTATTTTATGACTAAATTACCGAAAAAAGGGACGAAAACGGATAATTTTAGCGAAATTTTTATTTTTTCCTCATTTTATGACGAAATTAACGAAAAAATGGCCGAAAACGGTTAATTTTAGCGAAATTTGTAATTTTTCCTCTTTTTACTCGTTTTATTTCCTTATTTTATGACAAAATTACCGAAAAAAGGGTCGATAACGGATAATTTTAGCGAAATTTCTATTTTTTCCTCTATTTACTCGTTTTTTTTCCTCATTTTATGACGAAATTACCGAAAAAAGAGAGGAAAACGGATAATTTTAGCGTAATTTTTATTTTAACCTCTATTTACTCGTTTTTTTCCTCATTTTATTACGAAATTACCGAAAAAGGGACGAAAACGGATAATTTTAGCGAAATTTCAATTTTTTTTCGCTATATAATCGTTTTTTTTCCTCATTTTATGACTAAATTACCAAAAAAAGGGACGAAAACGGATAATTTTAGCGAAATTTCTATTTTTTTCCTCTATTTACTCGTTTTTTTTCCTCATTTTATGACGAAATTACCGAAAAAAGGGACGAAAACGGATAATTTTAGCGAAATTTCTATTTTTTCCTTTATTTAGTCGTTTTTTTCCTCATTTTATGTCGATATTACCGAAAAAAGGAACGAACACGGATAATTTTAGCGAAATTTTTTTTTCCTCATTTTATGACGAAATTCTCGAAAAAATGACGAAAACTGATAATTTTAGTGAAATTTTTATTTTTTCCTCAATTTACTCGTTTTTTTTTAATTTTATGACTACATTTCCGAAAAAAAGGACGTAAACGGATGAATTTTGCGAAATTTCTATTTTTTTCCTCTATTTACTCGTTTTTTTTCCTCATTTTATGATGAAATTACCAAAAAAAGGGTCGAAAACGGATAATTTTAGCAAAATTTCTATTTTTTCCTCTATTTACTCGTTTTGTTTCCTCATTTTATGACGATATTACCGAAAAAAGGAACGAAAACGGATAATTTTAGCCAAAATTTTTTTTTCCTCATTTTATGACGAAAATCCCGAAAAAAGTGACGAAAACTGAAAATTTTAGTGAAATTTTTATTTTTTTCCTTAATTTACTCTTTTTTTTCTTTATTTTATGACTAAATTTCCGAAAAAAGGGACGAAAACGGATGATTTTTGCGAAATTTCTATTTTTTTCCTCTATTTACTCGTTTTTTTTTCCTCATTTTATGACGAAATTACCGAAAAAAGAGACGAAAATGGATAATTTTTGCGAAATTTCCGTTGTATCCTCTATTTACTTGATTTTTTCTCATTTTATGTCTAAATTACCGAAAAAGGGACGAAAACGGATAATTTTAGCGAAATTTTTATTTTTTTCCTCATTTAATGACGAAATTACGGAATAAAGGGCCGAAAACAGATAATTTTTGCTAAATTTCTGTTTTTTCCTCTATTTACTTGATTTTTTCTCATTTTATGACTAAATTACCGAAAAAAGGGACGAAAACGGATAATTTTAGCGAAATTTTTATTTTTTCCTCATTTTAAGACGAAATTACCGAAAAAGGGCCGAAAACGGATAATTTTAGCGAAATTTCTATTTTTTCCTCTATTTACTCGTTTTTTTTCCTTATTTTATGCCGAAATTACCGAAAAAAGGGTCGATAACGGATAATTTTAGCGAAATTTCTATTTTTTCCTCTATTTACTCGTTTTTTTTCCTCATTTTATGACGAAATTACCGAAAAAAGGGACGAAAACGGATAATTTCTGTTTTTTCCTCTATTAACTTGATTTTTTCTCATTTTATGACTAAATTACCGAAAAAAGGGACGAAAACGGATAATTTTAGCGAAATTTTTATTTTTTCCTCATTTTATGACGAAATTACCGAAAAAATGGCCGAAAACGGATAATTTTCGCGAAATTTGTATTTTTTCCTCTTTTTACTCGTTTTTTTATGACGAAATTACCGAAAAAAGGGTCGATAACGGATAATTTTAGCGAAATTTCTATTTTTTCCTCTATTTACTCGTTTTTTTTCCTCATTTTATGACGAAATTACCCAAAAAAGTGACGAAAACGGATAATTTTAACGAAATTTCTATTTTTTTCTCTATTTAATCGTTTTTTTTCCTCATTTTATGACTAAATTACCGAAAAAAGGGACGAAAACGGATAATTTTAACGAAATTTTTATTTTTTTCTCTATTTAATCGTTTTTTTTCTTCATTTTATGACGAATTTACCGAAAAAAGGGCCAAAAACGGATAATTTTAGCGAAATTTCTATTTTTTCCTCTATTTACTCGTTTTTTTTCCTTATTTTATGACGACATTACCGAAAAAAGGGTCGATAACGGATAATTTTAGCGAAATTTCTATTTTTTCCTCTATTTACTCGTTTTTTTTCATCATTTTATGACGAAATTACCGAAAAAAGGGACGAAAAAGTATGATTTTTGCGAAATCTCTATTTTTTTCCTCCATTTAAACGTTTTTTTTTCCTCATTTTATGACGAAATTACCAAAAAAGGGTCGAAAAGGATAATTTTAGCGAAATTTCTATTTTTTCCTCTTTTTACTCGTTTTGTTTCCTCATTTTATGACGATATTACCGAAAAAAAAAACGTTAACGGATAATTTTAGCGAAACTTTTTTTTCCTCATTTTATGACGAAATTCCCGAAAAAAGTGACGAAAACTGAAAAATTTAGTGAAATTTTTATTTTTTTCCTCTATTTACTCGTTTTTTTTCCTCATTTTATGAGGAAATTACCGAAAAAAGTGACGAAAACGGTTTATTTTTGCGAAATTTCTGTTTTTTGCTCTATATACTTGATTTTTTCTCATTTTATGACGAAATTACCGAAGAAAGGGCCGAAAACGGATAATTTTAGCGAAATTTCAATTTTTCCTCTATTTACTCGTTTTTTTTTCTTAATTTATGACGAAATTACCGAAAAAAGGGTCGATAACGGATAATTTTAGCGAAATTTTTATTTTTTCCTTTATTTACTCGTTTTTTTCCTCATTTTATGACGAAATTACCGAAAAAAGGGACGAAAACGGATAATTTTTGTGAAATTTCTGTTTTTTTCCTCTATTTACTAGTTTTTTTTCCTCATTTTATGACGAAATTACCGAAAAAAGGACGAAAACGGATATTTTTCGCAAGATTTTTATTTTTTCCTCTATTTACTCGTTTTTTTTCCTTGTTTTATGACGACATTACCGAAAAAAGGGTCGATAACGGATCATTTTAGCGAAATTTCTATTTTTTCCTCTATTTACTCGTTTTTTTTCCTCATTTTATGACGAAATTACCGAAAAAAGGGACGAAAACGGATGATTTTTGCGAAATCTCTATTTTTTCCTCTATTTACTCGTTTTTTTTCCTCATTTTATGACGAAATTACCGAAAAAAGAGACGAAAACGGATGATTTTTGCGAAATTTCCGTTTTTTCCTCTATTTACTTGATTTTTTCTCATTTAATGACTAAATTACCGAAAAATAGGACGAAAACGGATAATTTTTGCGAAATTTTTATTTTTTCCTCATTTTATGACGAAATTACCGAAAAAAGGGCCGAAAACGAATAATTTTAGCGAAATTTCTATTTTTTCCTCTAGTTACTCGTTTTTTTTCCTTATTTTATGACGAAATTACCGAAAAAAGGACGAAAACGGATATTTTTCGCAAAATTTTTATTTTTTCCTCTATTTACTCGTTTATTTTCCTCATTTTATTACGAAATTACCGAAAAAGGGCCGAGAACGGATAATTTTAGCGAAAATTCTATTTTTTTCCTCTAGTTACTCGTTTTTTTTCCTTATTTTATGACGACATTACCGAAAAAAGGGTCGATAACGGATAATTTTAGCGAAATTTCTATTTTTTCCTCTATTTACTGGTTTTGTTTCCTCATTTTATGACGATATTACCGAAAAAAGTAACGAAAACGGATAATTTTAGCGAAATTTTTTTTTTCCTCATTTCATGACAAAATTCCCGAAAAAGGTGACGAAAACTGAAAATTCTAGTGAAATTTTTATTTTTTTCCTTAATTTACTCTTTTTTTTCTTTATTTTATGACTAAATTTCCGAAAAATTGGATAAAACGGATGATTTTTGCAAAATTTCTGTTTTTTTCCTCTATTCACTTGTTTTTTTTCCTCATTTTATGACGAAATTACCGAAAAAAGAGACGAAAACGGATAATTTTAGCGAAATTTCTATTTTTTCCTCTAGTTACTCGTTTTTTTCCATATTTTATGACGACATTACCGAAAAAAGGGTCGATAACGGATAATTTAAGCGAAATTTCTATTTTTTCCTCTATTTACTGGTTTTGTTTCCTCATTTTATGACGATATTACCGAAAAAAGGAACGAAAACGGATAATTTTAGCGAAATTTTTTTTTTCCTCATTTCATGACAAAATTCCCGAAAAAGGTGACGAAAACTGAAAATTCTAGTGAAATTTTTATTTTTTTCCTTAATTTACTCTTTTTTTTCTTTATTTTATGACTAAATTTCCGAAAAATGGGATAAAACGGATGATTTTTGTAAAATTTCTGTTTTTTTCCTCTATTCACTTGTTTTTTTTCCTCATTTTATGACGAAATTACTGAAAAAAGAGACGAGAACGGATAATTTTAGCGAAAATTCTATTTTTTTCCTCTAGTTACTCGTTTTTTTTCCTTATTTTATGACGACATTACCGAAAAAAGGGTCGATATCGGATAACTTTAGCGAAATTTCTATTTTTTCCTCTATTTACTGGTTTTGTTTCCTCATTTTATGACGATATTACCGAAAAAAGTAACGAAAACGGATAATTTTAGCGAAATTTTTTTTTTCCTCATTTCATGACAAAATTCCCGAAAAAGGTGACGAAAACTGAAAATTCTAGTGAAATTTTTATTTTTTTCCTTAATTTACTCTTTTTTTTCTTTATTTTATGACTAAATTTCCGAAAAATTGGATAAAACGGATGATTTTTGCAAAATTTCCGTTTTTTTCCTCTATTCACTTGTTTTTTTCCTCATTTTATGACGAAATTACCGAAAAAAGAGACGAAAACGGATAATTTTAGCGAAATTTCTATTTTTTCCTCTAGTTACTCGTTTTTTTTCCATATTTTATGACGACATTACCGAAAAAAGGGTCGATAACGGATAATTTAAGCGAAATTTCTATTTTTTCCTCTATTTACTGGTTTTGTTTCCTCATTTTATGACGATATTACCGAAAAAAGGAACGAAAACGGATAATTTTAGCGAAATTTTTTTTTCCTCATTTCATGACGAAATTTCCGAAAAAGGTGACGAAAACTGAAAATTCTAGTGAAATTTTTATTTTTTTCCTTAATTTACTCTTTTTTTTCTTTATTTTATGACTAAATTTCCGAAAAATTGGATAAAACGGATGATTTTTGCAAAATTTCTGTTTTTTTCCTCTATTCACTTGTTTTTTTTCCTCATTTTATGACGAAATTACCGAAAAAAGAGACGAAAACGGATAATTTTAGCGAAATTTCTATTTTTTCCTCTAGTTACTCGTTTTTTTCCATATTTTATGACGACATTACCGAAAAAAGGGTCGATAACGGATAATTTAAGCGAAATTTCTATTTTTTCCTCTATTTACTGGTTTTGTTTCCTCATTTTATGACGATATTACCGAAAAAAGGAACGAAAACGGATAATTTTAGCGAAATTTTTTTTTTCCTCATTTCATGACAAAATTCCCGAAAAAGGTGACGAAAACTGAAAATTCTAGTGAAATTTTTATTTTTTTCCTTAATTTACTCTTTTTTTTCTTTATTTTATGACTAAATTTCCGAAAAATGGGATAAAACGGATGATTTTTGTAAAATTTCTGTTTTTTTCCTCTATTCACTTGTTTTTTTTCCTCATTTTATGACGAAATTACTGAAAAAAGAGACGAGAACGGATAATTTTAGCGAAAATTCTATTTTTTTCCTCTAGTTACTCGTTTTTTTTTCCTTATTTTATGACGACATTACCGAAAAAAGGGTCGATATCGGATAACTTTAGCGAAATTTCTATTTTTTCCTCTATTTACTGGTTTTGTTTCCTCATTTTATGACGATATTACCGAAAAAAGTAACGAAAACGGATAATTTTAGCGAAATTTTTTTTTTCCTCATTTCATGACAAAATTCCCGAAAAAGGTGACGAAAACTGAAAATTCTAGTGAAATTTTTATTTTTTTCCTTAATTTACTCTTTTTTTTCTTTATTTTATGACTAAATTTCCGAAAAATTGGATAAAACGGATGATTTTTGCAAAATTTCCGTTTTTTTCCTCTATTCACTTGTTTTTTTCCTCATTTTATGACGAAATTACCGAAAAAAGAGACGAAAACGGATAATTTTAGCGAAATTTCTATTTTTTCCTCTAGTTACTCGTTTTTTTTCCATATTTTATGACGACATTACCGAAAAAAGGGTCGATAACGGATAATTTAAGCGAAATTTCTATTTTTTCCTCTATTTACTGGTTTTGTTTCCTCATTTTATGACGATATTACCGAAAAAAGGAACGAAAACGGATAATTTTAGCGAAATTTTTTTTTCCTCATTTCATGACGAAATTTCCGAAAAAGGTGACGAAAACTGAAAATTCTAGTGAAATTTTTATTTTTTTCCTTAATTTACTCTTTTTTTTCTTTATTTTATGACTAAATTTCCGAAAAATGGGATAAAACGGATGATTTTTGCAAAATTTCTGTTTTTTTCCTCTATTCGCTTGTTTTTTTTCCTCATTTTATGACGAAATTACTGAAAAAAGAGACGATAACGGATAATTTTAGTGAAATTTCTATTTTTCCTCTATTTACTCGTTTTTTTCTTTATTTTATGACTACATTTCCAAAAAAAGGGACGAAAACGGATGAATTTTGCGAAATTTCTATTTTTTCCTCTATTTACTCATTTTTTTTCCTCATTTTATGACGAAATTACCGAAAAAAGGGTCGGAAACGGATAATTTTAGCGAAATTTCTATTTCTTCCTCTATTTACTCGTTTTGTTTCCTCATTTTATGACGATATTACCGAAAAAAGGAACGAAAACAGATAATTTTAGCGAAATTTTTTTTTTCGTCATTTCATGACAAAATTCCCGAAAAAAGTGACGAAAACTGAAAATTCTAGTGAAATTTTTATTTTTTTCCTTAATTTACTCTTTTTTTTTCTTTTTTTTATGACTAAATTTCCGAAAAAAGGGACGAAAACGGATGATTTTTGCGAAATTTCTATTTTTTTCCTCTATTTACTCGTTTTTTCTCTCATTTTATGACGAAATTACCGAAAAAAGAGACGAAAACGGATAATTTTAGCGAAATTTCTGTTTTTTCCTCATTTTATGACGAAATTAACGAAAAAAGGGCCAAAAACGGATAATTTTAGCAAAATTTCTATTTTTTCGTCATTTCATGCCGAAATTCCCGAAAAAAGTGACGAAAACTGAAAATTCTAGTGAAATTTTTATTTTTTTCCTTAATTTACTGTTTTTTTTTCTTTATTTTATGACTAAATTTCCGAAATAAGGGACAACAACGGATGATTTTTGCGAAATTTCTATTTTTTTCCTCTATTTACTCGTTTTTTTTCCTCATTTTATGACGAAATACCGAAAAAAGGAACGAAAACGGATAATTTTAGCAATATTTTTATTTTTTCCTCATTTTATGACGAAATTCCCGAAAAAAGTGACGAAAACTGAAAATTCTAGTGAAATTTTTATTTTTTTCCTTAATATACTCTTTTTTTTTCTTTATTTTATGACTAAATTTCCGAAAAAGGGCCGAAAACGAATGATTTTTGCAAAATTTCTATTTTTTTCCTCTATTTACTGGTTTTTTTTCTCATTTTATGACTAAATTACCGAAAAAAGGGACGAAAACGGATAATTTTAGCAATATTTTTATTTTTTCCTCATTTTATGACGAAATTACCGAAAAAGGGGCCGAAAACGGATAATTTTAGCGAAATTTCTATTTTTTCCTCTATTTACTCGTTTTTTTTCCTTATTTTATGACGAAATTACCGAAATAAGGGTCGATAACGGATAATTTTAGCGAAATTTCTATTTTTTCCTATATTTAGTCTTTTTTTTTTCCTCATTTTATTACGAAATTACCGAAAAAAGGGACGAAAACGGATGATTTTTGCGAAATTTCAATTTTTTTCTCTATTTACTCGTTTTTTTTCCTCATTTTATGACGAAATTACCAAAAAAAGGGTCGAAAACGGAAAATTTTAGCGAAATTTCTATTTTTTCCTCTATTTACTCGTTTTATTTCCTCATTTTATGACGATATTACCGAAAAAAGGAACGAAATCGGATTATTTTAGCGAAATTTTTTTTTCCTCATGTTATGAGGAAATTCCCGAAAAAAGTGACGAAAACTGAAAATTGTAGTGAAATTTTTATTTTTTTCCTCAATTTACTCTTTTTTTTTTATTTTATGACTAAATTTCCGAAAAAAGTGACAAAAACGGATGATTTTTGCGAAATTTCTAATTTTTTCCTCTATTTACTCGTTTTTTTCCTCATTTTATGACGAAATACCGAAAAAAGGAACGAAAACGGATAATTTTAGCGAAATTTTTTTTTCCTCATTTTATGACGAAATTCCCGAAAAAAGTGACGAAAAATGATAATTTTAGTGAAATTTTTTTTTTTTCCTCAATTTACTCGTTTTTTTTCTTTATTTTATGACTAAATTTCCGAAAAAAAGGGATGAAAACGGTTGATTTTTGCAAAATTTCTATATTTTCCCCCTATTTACTGTTTTTTTTTCCTCATTTTAAGTCGAAATTACCAAAAAAAGGGTCGAAAACGGATAATTTTTGCGGAATTTCTATTTTTTCCTCTATTTACTCGATTTTTTCTCATTTTATGAATAATTTGCCTAAAAAAAGGACGAAAACGGATAATTTTAGCGAAATTTTTATTTTTTACCTCATTTTATGACGAAATATCCGAAAAAAGGGCAGAAAAAGTATAATTTTAGCGAAATTTCTATTTTTTCCTCTATTTACTCGTTTTTTTCCTCATTTTATGACGAAATTACCGAAAAAAGAGACGAAAACGGATAATTTTAGCGAAATTTCTATTTTTTCCTCTATTTACTCGATTTTTTTCCTCATTTTATGACGAAATTACCGGAAAAAGAGACGAAAACGGATAATTTTAGCGAAATTTCTATTTTTTCCTCTATTTACTGGTTTTTTTCTCATTTTATGACTAAATTACCGAAAAAGGGACGAAAACGGATAATTTTAGCGAAATTTTTATTTTTTTCCTCATTTTAAGACGAAATAACCGAAAAAAGGGCCGAAAACGGATAATTTAAGCGAAATTTCTATTTTTTCCTCTATTTACTCGTTTTTTTTCCTCATTTTATGACGATATTACCGAAAATAGGAACGAAAATGGATAATTTTAGCGAAATTTTTTTTTCCTCATTTAAGACGAAATTCTCGAAAAATGACGAAAACTGATAATTTTAGTGAAATTTTTATTTTTTTCCTCAAATTACTCGTTTTTTTTCTTTATTTTATGACTAAATTTCCGAAAAAAGGGACGAAAACGGATGAATTTTGCGAAATTTCTATTTTTTTCCTCTATTTACTCGTTTTTTTTCCTCATTTTATGACGAAATTACCGAAAAAAGGATCGAAAACGGATAATTTTAGCGAAATTTCTATTTTTTCCTCTATTTACTCGTATTGTTTCCTCATTTTATGACGATATTACCGAAAAAAGGAACGAAAACGGATAATTATAGCGAAATTTTTATTATTTCCTCATTTTATGACGAAATTACCGAAAAAAGGGCCGAAAACGGATAATTTTAGCGAAATTTCTATCTTTTCCTCTATTTACTCGTTTTTTTCCTTATTTTATGACGAAATTACCGAATAAAGGGTCGATAACGGATAATTTTAGCGAAATTTCTATTTTTTCCTCTATTTAATCGTATTTTTTCCTCATTTTATGACGAAATTATCAAAAAAAGGGACGAATACGGATAATTTTAGTGAAATTTCTGTTTTTTTCCTCTTTTTACTCGTTTTTTTTCCTCATTTTATGACGAAATTACCGAAAAAAGGGACGAAAACGGATAATTTTAGCGAATTTTTTATTTTTTCCTCTATTTACTCGTTTATTTTCCTCATTTAATTAATAAATTACCGAAAAAAGGGCCGAAAACGGATAATTTTAGCGAAATTTCTATTTTTTCCTCTATTTACTCGTTTTTTTTCCTCATTTTATGACGATATTACCGAAAAAAGGACCGAAAACGGATAATTTTAGCGAAATTTTTTTTTCCTCATTTTATTACGAAACTCTCGAAAAAATGACGAAAACTGATAATTTTAGTGAAATTTTTATTTTTTTCCTCAATTTACTCGTTTTTTTTCTTTATTTTATGACTACATTTCCGCAAAAAGGGACGAAAACGGATGAATTTTGCGAAATTTCTATTTTTTTCCTCTATTTACTCGTTTTTTTTCTCATTTTATGACGAAATTACCGAAAAAAGAGACGAAAACGGATAATTTTTGCGAAATTTCTGTTTTTTCCTCTATTTACTCGTTTTTTTTCCTCATTTTATGACGAAATTACCGAAAAAAGGGATGAAAACGGATAATTTCTTTTTTTTCCTCTATTTACTTGATTTTTTCTTATTTTATGACTAAATTACCGAAAAAAGGGACGAAAACGGATAATTTTAGCAAAATTTTTATTTTTTCCTCATTTTATGACGAAATTAACGAAAAAATGGCCGAAAACGGTTAATTTTAGCGAAATTTGTAATTTTTCCTCTTTTTACTCGTTTTATTTCCTTATTTTATGACGAAATTACCGAAAAAAGGGTCGATAACGGATAATTTTAGCGAAATTTCTATTTTTTTCCTCTATTTACTCGTTTTTTTTCCTCATTTTATGACGAAATTACCGAAAAAAGGGACGAAAACGGATAATTTTAGCGAAATTTCTATTTTTTCCTTTATTTAGTCGTTTTTTTTCCTCATTTTATGTCGATATTACCGAAAAAAGGAACGAAAACGGATAATTTTAGCGAAATTTTTTTTTCCTCATTTTATGACGAAATTCTCGAAAAAATGACGAAAACTGATAATTTTAGTGAAATTTTTATTTTTTTTCTCAATTTACTCG
The DNA here is from genome assembly GCA_947579665.1 of Sympetrum striolatum. Taxonomy (NCBI): domain Eukaryota; kingdom Metazoa; phylum Arthropoda; class Insecta; order Odonata; family Libellulidae; genus Sympetrum; species Sympetrum striolatum. Next base: position 29,619 of record CANPUZ010000225.1, read on the forward strand.
TTTTTTTAATTTTATGACTACATTTCCGAAAAAAGGGACGAAAACGGATGAATTTTGCGAAATTTCTATTTTTTTCCTCTATTTACTCGTTTTTTTTCCTCATTTTATGACGAAATTACCGAAAAAAGGGATGAAAACGGATAATTTCTTTTTTTTCCTCTATTTACTTGATTTTTTCTTATTTTATGACTAAATTACCGAAAAAAGGGACGAAAACGGATAATTTTAGCAATATTTTTATTTTTTCCTCATTTTATGACGAAATTACCGAAAAAGGGGCCGAAAACGGATAATTTTAGCGAAATTTCTATTTTTTCCTCTATTTACTCGTTTTTTTTCCTTATTTTATGACGAAATTACCGAAATAAGGGTCGATAACGGATAATTTTAGCGAAATTTCTATTTTTTCCTATATTTAGTCTTTTTTTTTTCCTCATTTTATTACGAAATTACCGAAAAAAGGGACGAAAACGGATGATTTTTGCGAAATTTCAATTTTTTTCTCTATTTACTCGTTTTTTTTCCTCATTTTATGACGAAATTACCAAAAAAAGGGTCGAAAACGGAAAATTTTAGCGAAATTTCTATTTTTTCCTCTATTTACTCGTTTTATTTCCTCATTTTATGACGATATTACCGAAAAAAGGAACGAAATCGGATTATTTTAGCGAAATTTTTTTTTCCTCATGTTATGAGGAAATTCCCGAAAAAAGTGACGAAAACTGAAAATTGTAGTGAAATTTTTATTTTTTTCCTCAATTTACTCTTTTTTTTTTATTTTATGACTAAATTTCCGAAAAAAGTGACAAAAACGGATGATTTTTGCGAAATTTCTAATTTTTTCCTCTATTTACTCGTTTTTTTCCTCATTTTATGACGAAATACCGAAAAAAGGAACGAAAACGGATAATTTTAGCGAAATTTTTTTTTCCTCATTTTATGACGAAATTCCCGAAAAAAGTGACGAAAACTGATAATTTTAGTGAAATTTTTTTTTTTCCTCAATTTACTCGTTTTTTTTCTTTATTTTATGACTAAATTTCCGAAAAAAAGGGATGAAAACGGTTGATTTTTGCAAAATTTCTATATTTTCCCCCTATTTACTGTTTTTTTTTCCTCATTTTAAGTCGAAATTACCAAAAAAAGGGTCGAAAACGGATAATTTTTGCGGAATTTCTATTTTTTCCTCTATTTACTCGATTTTTTCTCATTTTATGAATAATTTGCCTAAAAAAAGGACGAAAACGGATAATTTTAGCGAAATTTTTATTTTTTACCTCATTTTATGACGAAATATCCGAAAAAAGGGCAGAAAAAGTATAATTTTAGCGAAATTTCTATTTTTTCCTCTATTTACTCGTTTTTTTCCTCATTTTATGACGAAATTACCGAAAAAAGAGACGAAAACGGATAATTTTAGCGAAATTTCTATTTTTTCCTCTATTTACTCGATTTTTTTCCTCATTTTATGACGAAATTACCGGAAAAAGAGACGAAAACGGATAATTTTAGCGAAATTTCTATTTTTTCCTCTATTTACTGGTTTTTTTCTCATTTTATGACTAAATTACCGAAAAAGGGACGAAAACGGATAATTTTAGCGAAATTTTTATTTTTTTCCTCATTTTAAGACGAAATAACCGAAAAAAGGGCCGAAAACGGATAATTTAAGCGAAATTTCTATTTTTTCCTCTATTTACTCGTTTTTTTTCCTCATTTTATGACGATATTACCGAAAATAGGAACGAAAATGGATAATTTTAGCGAAATTTTTTTTTCCTCATTTAAGACGAAATTCTCGAAAAATGACGAAAACTGATAATTTTAGTGAAATTTTTATTTTTTTCCTCAAATTACTCGTTTTTTTTCTTTATTTTATGACTAAATTTCCGAAAAAAGGGACGAAAACGGATGAATTTTGCGAAATTTCTATTTTTTTCCTCTATTTACTCGTTTTTTTTCCTCATTTTATGACGAAATTACCGAAAAAAGGATCGAAAACGGATAATTTTAGCGAAATTTCTATTTTTTCCTCTATTTACTCGTATTGTTTCCTCATTTTATGACGATATTACCGAAAAAAGGAACGAAAACGGATAATTATAGCGAAATTTTTATTATTTCCTCATTTTATGACGAAATTACCGAATAAAGGGTCGATAACGGATAATTTTAGCGAAATTTCTATTTTTTCCTCTATTTAATCGTATTTTTTCCTCATTTTATGACGAAATTATCAAAAAAAGGGACGAATACGGATAATTTTAGTGAAATTTCTGTTTTTTTCCTCTTTTTACTCGTTTTTTTTCCTCATTTTATGACGAAATTACCGAAAAAAGGGACGAAAACGGATAATTTTAGCGAATTTTTTATTTTTTCCTCTATTTACTCGTTTATTTTCCTCATTTAATTAATAAATTACCGAAAAAAGGGCCGAAAACGGATAATTTTAGCGAAATTTCTATTTTTTCCTCTATTTACTCGTTTTTTTTCCTCATTTTATGACGAAATTACCGAAAAAAGGGCCGAAAACGGATAATTTTAGCGAAATTTCTATTTTTTTCCTCTATTTACTCTTTTTTTTCCTCATTTTATGACGAAATTACCGAAAAAAGGGACGAAAACGGATGATTTTTGCAAAATTTTTATTTTTTTCCTCATTTTAAGACGAAATTACCGAAAAAATGGCCGAAAACGGATAATTTTAGTGAAATTTCTATTTTTTTCCTCTATTTACTCGTTTTTTTTCCTCATTTTATGACGAAATTACCGAAAAAAGGGACGAAAACGGATAATTTTAGTGAAATTTCAATTTTTCCTCTATTTACTCGTTTTTTTTTCCTCATTTTATGACGATATTACCGAAAAAAGGACCGAAAACGGATAATTTTAGCGAAATTTTTTTTTCCTCATTTTATTACGAAACTCTCGAAAAAATGACGAAAACTGATAATTTTAGTGAAATTTTTATTTTTTTCCTCAATTTACTCGTTTTTTTTCTTTATTTTATGACTACATTTCCGCAAAAAGGGACGAAAACGGATGAATTTTGCGAAATTTCTATTTTTTTCCTCTATTTACTCGTTTTTTTTCTCATTTTATGACGAAATTACCGAAAAAAGAGACGAAAACGGATAATTTTTGCGAAATTTCTGTTTTTTCCTCTATTTACTCGTTTTTTTTCCTCATTTTATGACGAAATTACCGAAAAAAGGGATGAAAACGGATAATTTCTTTTTTTTCCTCTATTTACTTGATTTTTTCTTATTTTATGACTAAATTACCGAAAAAAGGGACGAAAACGGATAATTTTAGCAAAATTTTTATTTTTTCCTCATTTTATGACGAAATTAACGAAAAAATGGCCGAAAACGGTTAATTTTAGCGAAATTTGTAATTTTTCCTCTTTTTACTCGTTTTATTTCCTTATTTTATGACGAAATTACCGAAAAAAGGGTCGATAACGGATAATTTTAGCGAAATTTCTATTTTTTTTCTCTATATAATCGTTTTTTTTCCTCATTTTATTACTAAATTACCGAAAAAAGGGACGAAAACGGATAATTTTAGCGAAATTTCTATTTTTTTCCTCTATTTACTCGTTTTTTTTCCTCATTTTATGACGAAATTACCGAAAAAAGGGACGAAAACGGATAATTTTAGCGAAATTTCTATTTTTTCCTTTATTTAGTCGTTTTTTTTCCTCATTTTATGTCGATATTACCGAAAAAAGGAACGAAAACGGATAATTTTAGCGAAATTTTTTTTTCCTCATTTTATGACGAAATTCTCGAAAAAATGACGAAAACTGATAATTTTAGTGAAATTTTTATTTTTTTTCTCAATTTACTCGTTTTTTTAAATTTTATGACTACATTTCCGAAAAAAGGGACGAAAACGGATGAATTTTGCGAAATTTCTATTTTTTTCCTCTATTTACTCGTTTTTTTTCCTCATTTTATGACGAAATTACCGAAAAAAGGGATGAAAACGGATAATTTCTTTTTTTTCCTCTATTTACTTGATTTTTTCTTATTTTATGACTAAATTACCGAAAAAAGGGACGAAAACGGATAATTTTAGCGAAATTTTTATTTTTTATTTCATTTTATGACGAAATTAACGAAAAAATGGCCGAAAACGGTTAATTTTAGCGAAATTTGTAATTTTTCCTCAATTTAGTAGTTTTTTTCCTAATTTTATGTCGAAAATACTGAATAAAGGGACGAATACGGATAATTTTAGAAAATTTCTATTTTTTTCCTCTATTTACTCGTTTTTTTCCTCATTTTATGACAAAATTACAAAAAAAAGGACAAAAATGGATAATTTTAGCGAAATTTTTGTTTTTTTCCTCTTTTTACTCGTTTGATTTCCTCATTGCATGACTAAATTACCGACAAACGGGACGAATACGGATAATTTTTGAAAATTTCAACTTTTTTCCTCTATTTACTCGTTTTTTTCCTCATTTTATGACAAAATTACCAAAAAAAAGAACGAAAACGGATAATTTTAGCGAAATTTTGATTTTTTCCTCTATTTACTCGTTTATTTTCCTCATTGCATGACTAAATTACCGAAAAACGGGACGAATACGGATAATTTTAGAAAATTTCTATTTTTTTCCTCTATTTACTCGTTTTTTTCTCATTTTATGACAAAATTACAAAAAAAAGGACGAAAATGGATAATTTTAGCGAAATTTCGATTTTTTTATCTATTTACTCGTTTGTTTTCCTCATTTTATGACGAAATTACCAAAAAAAGGGACGAAAACGGATAATTTTAGCGAAATTTCAATTTTTTCTCTATTTACTCATGGTTTTTTTAATTTTATGACGAAAATACCAAAAAATGGGTCGAAAACGGATAATTTTAGCGAAATTTTTATTTTTTTCCTCAATTTACCCGTTTTTTTTCCTCAATTAATGACGAAATTACCGAAAAAAGGGACGAAAACGGATAAATTTAGCGAAATTTTTATTTTTTTCCTCTTTTTACTCGTTTTTTTCCTCATTTTATGACGAAATTACTGAAAAAAGGGACGAAAACGGATAATTATAGCGAAATTTTTATTTTTTTCCTCAATTTACTCGTTTTTTTTCCTCATTTTATGACGAAATTACCGAAAAAAAGGACGAATACGGAAAATTTTAGCGAAATTTTGATTTTTTCCTCTATTTACTCGTTTGTTTTCCTCATTGCATGACTAAATTACCGAAAACCGGGCCGAAAACGGATAATTTTAGCGAAATTTCAATTTTTTCTCTATTTACTCATGGTTTTTTTAATTTTATGACGAAAATACCAAAAAATGGGTCGAAAACGGATAATTTTAGCGAAATTTCTATTTTTTCCTCTATTTACTCGTTTTTTCCTCATTTTATGACGAAATTACCGAAAAAAGGGACGAAAACGGATAATTTTAGCGAAATTTTTATTTTTTTCCTCTATTTACTCGTTTTTTTTTCCTTATTTTATGATAAATTACCGAAAAAAGGTCGAAAATGTATAATTTTAGCGAAATTTCGATTTATTCCTCTATTTACTCGTTTGTATTCCTCATCCCATGACTATAATACCGTAAAACGGGACGAATACGGTTACTTTTAGCGAAATTTCTATTTTTTCCTCTATTTACTCGTTTTTTTCCTCATTTTATGACGATATTACCAAAAAAAGGGACGAAAACAGATAATTTTAGCAAAATTTTTATTTATTACCTCAATTTACTCGTTTTTTTTTCACATTAAATGACGAAATTACCGAAAAAAGGGACGAAAACGGAAAATTTATTAGCGAAATTTCTATTTTTTTCCTCTATTTACTCGTTTTTTTTTCCTTATTTTATGACGATATTACCAAAGGAAGGGACGAGAACGGATAATTTTAGCGAAATTTCTAATTGTTTCCTCAATTTACTCGTTCTTTTCCTCATTTTATGACAAAATTACAAAAAAAGGACGAAAATGGATAATTTTAGCGAAATTTCGATTTTTCTCCTCTATTTACTCGTTTTTTTTCCTCATTTTATGAGAAAATTACCGAAATAAGAGACGAAAACGGATAATTTTTGCGAAATTTTTATTTTTTCTTCTATTTACTCGATTTTTCTCATTTTATGACTAAATTACCGAAAAAAGGGACGAAAACGGATAATTTTAGCGAAAATTCTAATTTTTTCCTCAATTTACTCGTTCTTTTCATCATTTTATGACAAAATTACAGAAAAAAGGGACGAAAACGGATAATTTTAGCGAAATTTCTTTTTTTTCCTCTATTTTCTCTTTTTTTCCTCATTATATGACGAAATTACCGAAAAAAGGGACGAAAACGGATAATTTTAGCGAAATTTCAATTTTTTCTCTATTTACCCATTGTTTTTCCTAATTTGATGACGAAATTACCATAAAAAGGGACGAAAACGGATAATTGTAGCGAAATTTCTATTTTTTCCTCAATTTAGTAGTTTTTTTCCTAATTTTATGTCGAAAATACTGAATAAAGGGACGAAAGCGGATAATTTTAGCGAAATTTTTATTTTTTTCCTCAATTTACCCGTTTTTTTTTCCTCAAATAATGACGAAATTACCGAAAAACGGGACGAATACGGATAATTTTAGAAAATTTCTATTTTTTTCCTCTATTTACTCGTTTTTTTCCTCTTTTTACTCGTTTGATTTCCTCATTGCATGACTAAATTACCGACAAACGGGACGAATACGGATAATTTTTGAAAATTTCTATTTTTTTCCTCTATTTACTCGTTTTTTTCCTCATTTTATGACAAAATTACCGAAAAAAAGAACGAAAACGGATAATTTTAGCGAAATTTTGATTTTTTCCTCTATTTACTCGTTTATTTTCCTCATTGCATGACTAAATTACCGAAAAACGGGACGAATACGGATAATTTTAGAAAATTTCTATTTTTTTCCTCTATTTACTCGTTTTTTTCTCATTTTATGACAAAATTACAAAAAAAAGGACGAAAATGGATAATTTTAGCGAAATTTCGATTTTTTTATCTATTTACTCGTTTGTTTTCCTCATTTTATGACGAAATTACCAAAAAAAGGGACGAAAACGGATCATTTTAGCGAAATTTCAATTTTTTCTCTATTTACTCATGGTTTTTTTAATTTAATGACGAAAATACCAAAAAATGGGTCGAAAACGCATAATTTTAGCGAAATTTTTATTTTTTTCCTCAATTTAGCCGTTTTTTTTCCTCAATTAATGACGAAATTACCGAAAAAAGGGACGAAAACGGATAAATTTAGCGAAATTTTTATTTTTTTCCTCTTTTTACTCGTTTTTTTCCTCATTTTATGACGAAATTACCGAAAAAAGGGACGAAAACGGATAATTATAGCGAAATTTTTATTTTTTTCCTCAATTTACTCGTTTTTTTTCCTCATTTTATGACGAAATTACCGAAAAAAAGGACGAATGCGGAAAATTTTAGCGAAATTTTGATTTTTTCCTCTATTTACTCGTTTGTTTTCCTCATTGCATGACTAAATTACCGAAAACCGGGCCGAAAACGGATAATTTTAGCGAAATTTCAATTTTTTCTCTATTTACTCATGGTTTTTTTAATTTTATGACGAAAATACCAAAAAATGGACCAAAACGGATAATTTTAGCGAAATTTTTATTTTTTTCCTCAATTTACTCGTTTTTTTTCCTCATTTTAAGACGAAATTACCGAAAAAAGGGCCGAAAACGGATAATTTTTTAGTGAAATTTCTATTTTTTCCTCTATTTACTCGTTTTTTATCCTCATTTTATGACGAAATTACCGAAAAAAGGAACGAAAACGGATACTTTTAGCGAAATTTCTATTTTTTTCCTCAATTTCCTAGATTTTTCCTCATTTTATGACGAAATTACCAAAAAAATGGACCAAAACGGATAATTTTAGAAAATTTCTTGTTTTTCCTCTATTTACTCGTTTTTTTCCTCATTTTATGACAAAATTACAAAAAAAAGGACGAAAATGGATAATTTTAGCGAAATTTCTATTTTTTCCTCTATTTACTCGTTTTTTTTTCCTCATTTTATGACGAAATTACACAAAAAAAAGGGACGAAAACGGATAATTTTAGCGAAACTTCTATTTTTTTCCTCAATTTACTCGTTCTTTTCCTCATTTTATGACGAAATTACAGATAAAAGGGACGAAAACGGATAATTTTAGCGAAATTTCAATTTTTTTCTTTATTTACTCATTGTTTTTCCTCATTTTATGACGAAATAACAATAAAAAGGGACGAAAACGGATAATTGTAGCGAAATTTCTATTTTTTCCCCTATTTACTCGTTTTTTTTCTCATTTTATGACAAAATTACCGAAAAAAAGGACGAAAACGGATAATTTTAGCGAAATTTCGATTTATTCTTCTATTTACTCGTTTGTATTCCTCATCCCATGACTGAAATACCGTAAAACGGGACGAATACGGATACTTTTAGCGAAATTTCTATTTTTTCCTCTATTTACTCGTTTTTTTCCTCATTTTATGACGATATTACCAAAAAAAGGGACGAAAACAGATAATTTTAGCAAAATTTTTATTTATTACCTCAATTTACTCGTTTTTTTTCCTCATTAAATGACGAAATTACCGAAAAAAGGGACGAAAACGGAAAATTTATTAGCGAAATTTCTATTTTTTTCCTCTATTTACTCGTTTTTTTTTTCCTTATTTTATGACGATATTACCAAAGGAAGGGACGAGAACGGATAATTTTAGCGAAATTTCTAATTGTTTCCTCAATTTACTCGTTCTTTTCCTCATTTTATGACAAAATTACAAAAAAAAGGACGAAAATGGATAATTTTAGCGAAATTTCGATTTTTCTCCTCTATTTACTCGTTTTTTTTCCTCATTTTATGAGAAAATTACCGAAATAAGAGACGAAAACGGATAATTTTTGCGAAATTTTTATTTTTTCTTCTATTTACTCGATTTTTCTCATTTTATGACTAAATAACCGAAAAAAGGGACGAAAACGGATAATTTTAGCGAAAATTCTAATTTTTTCCTCAATTTACTCGTTCTATTCCTCATTTTATGACAAAATTACAGAAAAAAGGGACGAAAACGGATAATTTTAGCGAAATTTCTATTTTTTCCTCTATTTTCTCTTTTTTTCCTCATTATATGACGAAATTACCGAAAAAAGGGACGAAAACGGATAATTTTAGCGAAATTTCAATTTTTTCTCTATTTACCCATTGTTTTTCCTAATTTGATGACGAAATTACCATAAAAAGGGACGAAAACGGATAATTGTAGCGAAATTTCTATTTTTTCCTCAATTTAGTAGTTTTTTTCCTAATTTTATGTCGAAAATACTGAATAAAGGGACGAAAGCGGATAATTTTAGCGAAATTTTTATTTTTTTCCTCAATTTACCCGTTTTTTTTTCCTCAAATAATGACGAAATTACCGAAAAACGGGACGAATACGGATAATTTTAGAAAATTTCTATTTTTTTCCTCAATTTATGACAAAATTACAAAAAAAAGGACAAAAATGGATAATTTTAGCGAAATTTTTGTTTTTTTCCTCTTTTTACTCGTTTGATTTCCTCATTGCATGACTAAATTACCGACAAACGGGACGAATACGGATAATTTTTGAAAATTTCTATTTTTTTCCTCTATTTACTCGTTTTTTTCCTCATTTTATGACAAAATTACCGAAAAAAAGAACGAAAACGGATAATTTTAGCGAAATTTTGATTTTTTCCTCTATTTACTCGTTTATTTTCCTCATTGCATGACTAAATTACCGAAAAACGGGACGAATACGGATAATTTTAGAAAATTTCTATTTTTTTCCTCTATTTACTCGTTTTTTTCTCATTTTATGACAAAATTACAAAAAAAAGGACGAAAATGGATAATTTTAGCGAAATTTCGATTTTTTTATCTATTTACTCGTTTGTTTTCCTCATTTTATGACGAAATTACCAAAAAAAGGGACGAAAACGGATAATTTTAGCGAAATTTCAATTTTTTCTCTATTTACTCATGGTTTTTTTAATTTAATGACGAAAATACCAAAAAATGGGTCGAAAACGGATAATTTTAGCGAAATTTTTATTTTTTTCCTCAATTTACCCGTTTTTTTCCTCAATTAATGACGAAATTACCGAAAAAAGGGACGAAAACGGATAAATTTAGCGAAATTTTTATTTTTTTCCTCTTTTTACTCGTTTTTTTCCTCATTTTATGACGAAATTACCGAAAAAAGGGACGAAAACGGATAATTATAGCGAAATTTTTATTTTTTTCCTCAATTTACTCGTTTTTTTTCCTCATTTTATGACGAAATTACCGAAAAAAAGGACGAATACGGAAAATTTTAGCGAAATTTTGATTTTTTCCTCTATTTACTCGTTTGTTTTCCTCATTGCATGACTAAATTACCGAAAACCGGGCCGAAAACGGATAATTTTAGCGAAATTTCAATTTTTTCTCTATTTACTCATGGTTTTTTTAATTTTATGACGAAAATACCAAAAAATGGACCAAAACGGATAATTTTAGCGAAATTTTTATTTTTTTCCTCAATTTACTCGTTTTTTTTCCTCATTTTAAGACGAAATTACCGAAAAAAGGGCCGAAAACGGATAATTTTTTTGTGAAATTTCTATTTTTTCCTCTATTTACTCGTTTTTTCTTCCTCATTTTATGACGAAATTACACAAAAAAAAGGGACGAAAACGGATAATTTTAGCGAAACTTCTATTTTTTTCCTCAATTTACTCGTTCTTTTCCTCATTTTATGACGAAATTACAGATAAAAGGGACGAAAACGGATAATTTTAGCGAAATTTCAATTTTTTTCTTTATTTACTCATTGTTTTTCCTCATTTTATGACGAAATAACAATAAAAAGGGACGAAAACGGATAATTGTAGCGAAATTTCTATTTTTTCCCCTATTTACTCGTTTTTTTTCCTCATCCCATGACTGAAATACCGTAAAACGGGACGAATACGGATACTTTTAGCGAAATTTCTATTTTTTCCTCTATTTACTCGTTTTTTTCCTCATTTTATGACGATATTACCAAAAAAAGGGACGAAAACAGATAATTTTAGCAAAATTTTTATTTATTACCTCAATTTACTCGTTTTTTTTCCTCATTAAATGACGAAATTACCGAAAAAAGGGACGAAAACGGAAAATTTATTAGCGAAATTTCTATTTTTTTCCTCTATTTACTCGTTTTTTTTTTCCTTATTTTATGACGATATTACCAAAGGAAGGGACGAGAACGGATAATTTTAGCGAAATTTCTAATTGTTTCCTCAATTTACTCGTTCTTTTCCTCATTTTATGACAAAATTACAAAAAAAGGACGAAAATGGATAATTTTAGCGAAATTTCGATTTTTCTCCTCTATTTACTCGTTTTTTTTCCTCATTTTATGAGAAAATTACCGAAATAAGAGACGAAAACGGATAATTTTTGCGAAATTTTTATTTTTTCTTCTATTTACTCGATTTTTCTCATTTTATGACTAAATTACCGAAAAAAGGGACGAAAACGGATAATTTTAGCGAAAATTCTAATTTTTTCCTCAATTTACTCGTTCTTTTCCTCATTTTATGACAAAATTACCGAAAAAAAGGACGAAAACGGATAATTTTAGCGAAATTTCGATTTATTCTTCTATTTACTCGTTTGTATTCCTCATCCCATGACTGAAATACCGTAAAACGGGACGAATACGGATACTTTTAGCGAAATTTCTATTTTTTCCTCTATTTACTCGTTTTTTTCCTCATTTTATGACGATATTACCAAAAAAAGGGACGAAAACAGATAATTTTAGCAAAATTTTTATTTATTACCTCAATTTACTCGTTTTTTTTCCTCATTAAATGACGAAATTACCGAAAAAAGGGACGAAAACGGAAAATTTATTAGCGAAATTTCTATTTTTTTCCTCTATTTACTCGTTTTTTTTTTCCTTATTTTATGACGATATTACCAAAGGAAGGGACGAGAACGGATAATTTTAGCGAAATTTCTAATTGTTTCCTCAATTTACTCGTTCTTTTCCTCATTTTATGACAAAATTACAAAAAAAGGACGAAAATGGATAATTTTAGCGAAATTTCGATTTTTCTCCTCTATTTACTCGTTTTTTTTCCTCATTTTATGAGAAAATTACCGAAATAAGAGACGAAAACGGATAATTTTTGCGAAATTTTTATTTTTTCTTCTATTTACTCGATTTTTCTCATTTTATGACTAAATTACCGAAAAAAGGGACGAAAACGGATAATTTTAGCGAAAATTCTAATTTTTTCCTCAATTTACTCGTTCTTTTCCTCATTTTATGACAAAATTACAGAAAAAAGGGACGAAAACGGATAATTTTAGCGAAATTTCTATTTTTTCCTCTATTTTCTCTTTTTTTCCTCATTATATGACGAAATTACCGAAAAAAGGGACGAAAACGGATAATTTTAGCGAAATTTCAATTTTTTCTCTATTTACCCATTGTTTTTCCTAATTTGATGACGAAATTACCATAAAAAGGGACGAAAACGGATAATTGTAGCGAAATTTCTATTTTTTCCTCAATTTAGTAGTTTTTTTCCTAATTTTATGTCGATAATACTGAATAAAGGGACGAAAGCGGATAATTTTAGCGAAATTTTTATTTTTTTCCTCAATTTACCCGTTTTTTTTTCCTCAAATAATGACGAAATTACCGAAAAACGGGACGAATACGGATAATTTTAGAAAATTTCTATTTTTTTCCTCTATTTACTCGTTTTTTTCCTCATTTTATGACAAAATTACAAAAAAAAGGACAAAAATGGATAATTTTAGCGAAATTTTTGTTTTTTTCCTCTTTTTACTCGTTTGATTTCCTCATTGCATGACTAAATTACCGACAAACGGGACGAATACGGATAATTTTTGAAAATTTCTATTTTTTTCCTCTATTTACTCGTTTTTTTCCTCATTTTATGACAAAATTACCGAAAAAAAGAACGAAAACGGATAATTTTAGCGAAATTTTGATTTTTTCCTCTATTTACTCGTTTATTTTCCTCATTGCATGACTAAATTACCGAAAAACGGGACGAATACGGATAATTTTAGAAAATTTCTATTTTTTTCCTCTATTAACTCGTTTTTTTCTCATTTTATGACAAAATTACAAAAAAAAGGACGAAAATGGATAATTTTAGCGAAATTTCGATTTTTTTATCTATTTACTCGTTTGTTTTCCTCATTTTATGACGAAATTACCAAAAAAAGGGACGAAAACGGATAATTTTAGCGAAATTTCAATTTTTTCTCTATTTACTCATGGTTTTTTTAATTTTATGACGAAAATACCAAAAAATGGGTCGAAAACGGATAATTTTAGCGAAATTTTTATTTTTTTCCTCAATTTACTCGTTTTTTTTCCTCATTTTAAGACGAAATTACCGAAAAAAGGGCCGAAAACGGATAATTTTTTAGTGAAATTTCTATTTTTTCCTCAATTTACTCGTTTTTTTTCCTCATTTTATGACGAAATTACCGAAAAAAAGGACGAATACGGAAAATTTTAGCGAAATTTTGATTTTTTCCTCTATTTACTCGTTTGTTTTCCTCATTGCATGACTAAATTACCGAAAACCGGGCCGAAAACGGATAATTTTAGCGAAATTTCAATTTTTTCTCTATTTACTCATGGTTTTTTTAATTTTATGACGAAAATACCAAAAAATGGGTCGAAAACGGATAATTTTAGCGAAATTTTTATTTTTTTCCTCAATTTACTCGTTTTTTTTCCTCATTTTAAGACGAAATTACCGAAAAAAGGGCCGAAAACGGATAATTTTTTAGTGAAATTTCTATTTTTTCCTCTATTTACTCGTTTTTTATCCTCATTTTATGACGAAATTACCAAAAAAATGGACCAAAACGGATAATTTTAGAAAATTTCTTGTTTTTCCTCTATTTACTCGTTTTTTTCCTCATTTTATGACAAAATTACAAAAAAAGGACGAAAATGGATAATTTTAGCGAAATTTCTATTTTTTCCTCTATTTACTCGTTTTTTTTTCCTCATTTTATGACGAAATTACACAAAAAAAAGGGACGAAAACGGATAATTTTAGCGAAATTTCAATTTTTTTCTTTATTTACTCATTGTTTTTCCTCATTTTATGACGAAATAACAATAAAAAGGGACGAAAACGGATAATTGTAGCGAAATTTCTATTTTTTCCCCTATTTACTCGTTTTTTTTTCTCATTTTATGACAAAAATACCGAAAAAAAGGACGAAAACGGATAATTTTAGCGAAATTTCGATTTATTCCTCTATTTACTCGTTTTTTTCCTCATTTTATGACGAAATTACCGAAAAAAGGGACGAATACGGATAATTTTAGCGAAATTTCTATTTTTTTCCTCTATTTACTCGTTTTTTTTCCTCATTTAATGACGATATTACCAAAGGAAGGGACGAGAACGGATAATTTTAGCGAAAATTCTAATTTTTTCCTCAATTTACTCGTTCTCTTCCTCATTTTATGACAAAATTACAAAAAAAAGGACGAAAATGGATAATTTTAGCGAAATTTCGATTTTTCTCCTCTATTTACTCGTTTTTTTTCCTCATTTTATGAGAAAATTACCGAAATAAGAGACGAAAACGGATAATTTTTGCGAAATTTTTATTTTTTCTTCTATTTACTCGATTTTTCTCATTTTAAGACTAAATTACCGAAAAAAGGGATGAAAACGGATAATTTTAGCGAAAATTCTAATTTTTTCCTCAATTTACTCGTTCTTTTCCTCATTTTATGACAAAATTACAGTAAAAAGGGACGAAAACGGATAATTTTAGCGAAATTTCTATTTTTTCCTCTATTTTCTCTTTTTTTCTTCATTATATGACGAAATTACCGAAAAAAGGGACGAAAACGGATAATTTTAGCGAAATTTCAATTTTTTCTCTATTTACCCATTGTTTTTCCTAATTTGATGACGAAATTACCATAAAAAGGGACGAAAACGGATAATTGTAGCGAAATTTCTATTTTTTTCTCAATTTAGTAGTTTTTTTCCTAATTTTATGTCGAAAATACTGAATAAAGGGACGAAAGTGGATAATTTTAGCGAAATGTTTATTTTTTTCCTCAATTTACCCGTTTTTTTTTCCTCGAATAATGACGAAATTACCGAAAAACTGGACGAATACGGATAATTTTAGAAAATTTCTATTTTTTTCCTCTATTTACTCGTTTTTTTCCTCATTTTATGACAAAATTACTAAAAAAAGGACAAAAATGGATAATTTTAGCGAAATTTTTGTTTTTTTCCTCTTTTTACTCGTTTTATTTCCTCATTTTATGAAGAAATTACCGAAAAAAAGGACGACAACGGATAATTTTAGCGAAATTTCGATTTTTTCCTCTATTTACTCGTTTATTTTCCTCATTGCATGACTAAATGACCGACAAACGGGACGAATACGGATAATTTTTTTAAAATTTCTATTTTTTTCCTCTATTTACTCGTTTTTTTCTCATTTTTTGACAAAATTACAAAAAAAGGACGAAAATGGATAATTTTAGCGAAATTTCGATTTTTTTATCTATTTACTCGTTTGTTTTCCTCATTTTATGACAAAATTACCAAAAAAAGGGACGAAAACGGATAATTTTAGCGAAATTTCAATTTTTTCTCTATTTACTCATTGTTTTTTTTAATTTTATGACGAAAATACCAAAAAATGGGTCGAAAACGGATAATTTTAGCGAAATTTTTATTTTTTTCCTCAATTTACCCGTTTTTTTTCCTCAATTAATGACGAAATTACCGAAAAAAGGGACGAAAACGGATAAATTTAGCGAAATTTTTATTTTTTTCCTCTTTTTACTCGTTTTTTTTCCTCATTTTATGACGAAATTACCGAAAAAAGGGACGAAAACGCATAATTATAGCGAAATTTTTATTTTTTTCCTCAATTTACTCGTTTTTTTTTCCTCATTTTATGACAAAATTACCGAAAAAAAGGACGAAAACGGATAATTTTAGCGAAATTTTGATTTTTTCCTCTATTTACTCGTTTGTTTTCCTCATTGCATGACTAAATTACCGAAAAACGGGACGAATACGGATAATTTTAGCGAAATTTCTATTTTTTCCTCTATTTACTCGTTTTTTTAACTCATTTTATGACGATATTACCAAAAAAAGGGACGAAAACGGATAATTTTAGCGAAATTTCTATTTTTTTCCTCTATTTACTCGTTTTTTTCCTCATTTTATGACAAAATTACAAAAAAAGGACGAAAATGGATAATTTTAGCGAAATTTCAATTTTTTCTCTATTTACTCATTGTTTTTTTTAATTTTATGACGAAAATACCAAAAAATGGGTCGAAAACGGATAATTTTAGCGAAATTTTTATTTTTTCTCTATTTACTCATTGTTTTTTTAATTTTATGACGAAAATACCAAAAAATGGGTCGAAAACGGATAATTTTAGCGAAATTTTTATTTTTTTCCTCAATTTACCCGTTTTTTTTCCTCAATTAATGACGAAATTACCGAAAAAAGGGACGAAAACGGATACATTTAGCGAAATTTTTATTTTTTTCCTCTTTTTACTCGTTTTTTTTCCTCATTTTATGACGAAATTACCGAAAAAAGGGACGAAAACGGATAATTGTAGCGAAATTTCTATTTTTTCCCCTATTTACTCGTTTTTTTTTCTCATTTTATGACGAAATTACCGAAAAAAAGGACGAAAACGGATAATTTTAGCGAAATTTCGATTTATTCCTCTATTTACTCGTTTGTATTCCTCATCCCATGACTGAAATACCGTAAAACGGGACGAATACGGATAATTTTAGCGAAATTTCTAATTTTTTCCTCAATTTACTCGTTCTCTTCCTCATTTTATGACAAAATTACAAAAAAAAGGACGAAAATGGATAATTTTAGCGAAATTTCGATTTTTCTCCTCTATTTACTCGTTTTTTTCCTCATTTTATGAGAAAATTACCGAAATAAGAGACGAAAACGGATAATTTTTGCGAAATTTTTATTTTTTTCCTCTTTTTACTCGTTTTTTTTCCTCATTTTATGACGAAATTACCGAAAAAAGGGACGAAAACGGATAATTGTAGCGAAATTTCTATTTTTTCCCCTATTTACTCGTTTTTTTTTTCTCATTTTATGACGAAATTACCGAAAAAAGGGACGAATACGGATAATTTTAGCGAAATTTCTATTTTTTTCCTCTATTTACTCGTTTTTTTTCCTCATTTAATGACGATATTACCAAAGGAAGGGACGAGAACGGATAATTTTAGCGAAATTTCTAATTTTTTCCTCAATTTACTCGTTCTCTTCCTCATTTTATGACAAAATTACAAAAAAAAGGACGAAAATGGATAATTTTAGCGAAATTTCGATTTTTCTCCTCTATTTACTCGTTTTTTTTCCTCATTTTATGAGAAAATTACCGAAATAAGAGACGAAAACGGATAATTTTTGCGAAATTTTTATTTTTTCTTCTATTTACTCGATTTTTCTCATTTTATGACTAAATTACCGAAAAAAGGGATGAAAACGGATAATTTTAGCGAAAATTCTAATTTTTTCCTCAATTTACTCGTTCTTTTCCTCATTTTATGACAAAATTACAGTAAAAAGGGATGAAAACGGATAATTTTAGCGAAATTTCTATTTTTTCCTCTATTTTCTCTTTTTTTCTTCATTATATGACGAAATTACCGAAAAAAGGGACGAAAACGGATAATTTTAGCGAAATTTCAATTTTTTCTCTATTTACCCATTGTTTTTCCTTATTTGATGACGAAATTACCATAAAAAGGGACGAAAACGGATAATTGTAGCGAAATTTCTATTTTTTTCTCAATTTAGTAGTTTATTTCCTAAATTTATGTCGAAAATACTGAATAAAGGGACGAAAGCGGATATTTTTAGCGAAATGTTTATTTTTTTCCTCAATTTACCCATTTTTTTTTTCCTCGAATAATGACGAAATTACCGAAAAACGGGACGAATACGGATAATTTTAGAAAATTTCTATTTTTTTCCTCTATTTACTCGTTTTTTTCCTCATTTTATGACAAAATTACAAAAAAAAGGACAAAAATGGATAATTTTAGCGAAATTTTTGTTTTTTTCCTCTTTTTACTCGTTTTATTTCCTCATTTTATGACGAAATTACCGAAAAAAAGGACGACAACGGATAATTTTAGCGAAATTTCGATTTTTTCCTCTATTTACTTGTTTATTTTCCTCATTGCATGACTAAATGACCGACAAACGGGACGAATACGGATAATTTTTGAAAATTTCTATTTTTTTCCTCTATTTACTCGTTTTTTTCCACATTTTATGACAAAATTACCCAAAAGAAGAACGAAAACGGATAATTTTAGCGAAATTTTGATTTTTTCCTCTATTTACTCGTTTATTTTCCTCATTGCATGACTAAATTACCGAAAAACGGGACGAATACGGATAATTTTAGAAAATTTCTATTTTTTTCCTCTATTTACTCGTTTTTTTCT
Organism: Sympetrum striolatum; assembly: GCA_947579665.1. Classification (NCBI taxonomy): domain Eukaryota; kingdom Metazoa; phylum Arthropoda; class Insecta; order Odonata; family Libellulidae; genus Sympetrum; species Sympetrum striolatum. The sequence continues at coordinate 48,219 of CANPUZ010000225.1, forward strand.
CATTTTTTGACAAAATTACAAAAAAAGGACGAAAATGGATAATTTTAGCGAAATTTCCATTTTTTTATCTATTTACTCGTTTGTTTTCCTCATTTTATGACAAAATTACCAAAAAAAGGGACGAAAACGGATAATTTTAGCGAAATTTCAATTTTTTCTCTATTTACTCATTGTTTTTTTAATTTTATGACGAAAATACCAAAAAATGGGTCGAAAACGGATAATTTTAGCGAAATTTTTATTTTTTTCCTCAATTTACCCGTTTTTTTTCCACAATTAATGACGAAATTACCGAAAAAAGGGACGAAAACGGATAAATTTAGCGAAATTTTTATTTTTTTCCTCTTTTTACTCGTTTTTTTCCTCATTTTATGACGAAATTACCGAAAAAAGGGACGAAAACGCATAATTATAGCGAAATTTTTATTTTTTTCCTCAATTTACTCGTTTTTTTTCCTCATTTTATGACAAAATTACCGAAAAAAAGGACGAAAACGGATAATTTTAGCGAAATTTTGATTTTTTCCTCTATTTACTCGTTTGTTTTCCTCATTGCATGACTAAATTACCGAAAAACGGGACGAATACGGATAATTTTAGCGAGATTTCTATTTTTTCCTGTATTTACTCGTTTTTTTAACTCATTTTATGACGATATTACCAAAAAAAGGGACGAAAACGGATAATTTTAGCGAAATTTCTATTTTTTTCCTCTATTTACTCGTTTTTTTTTCTCATTTTATGACAAAATTACAAAAAAAGGACGAAAATGGATAATTTTAGCGAAATTTCAATTTTTTCTCTATTTACTCATTGTTTTTTTAATTTTATGACGAAAATACCAAAAAATGGGTCGAAAACGGATAATTTTAGCGAAATTTTTATTTTTTCTCTATTTACTCATTGTTTTTTTTAATTTTATGACGAAAATACCAAAAAATGGGTCGAAAACGGATAATTTTAGCGAAATTTTTATTTTTTTCTCTATTTACTCATTGTTTTTTTTAATTTTATGACGAAAATACCAAAAAATGGGACGAAAACGGATACATTTAGCGAAATTTTTATTTTTTTCCTCTTTTTACTCGTTTTTTTTCCTCATTTTATGACGAAATTACCGAAAAAAGGGACGAAAACGGATAATTGTAGCGAAATTTCTATTTTTTCCCCTATTTACTCGTTTTTTTTTTCTCATTTTATGACGAAATTACCGAAAAAAAGGACGAAAACGGATAATTTTAGCGAAATTTCGATTTATTCCTCTATTTACTCGTTTGTATTCCTCATCCCATGACTGAAATACCGTAAAACGGGACGAATACGGATACTTTTAGCGAAATTTCTATTTTTTCCTCTATTTACTCGTTTTTTTCCTCATTTTATGACGATATTACCAAAAAAAGGGACGAAAACAGATAATTTTAGCAAAATTTTTATTTTTTTCCTCAATTTACTCGTTTATTTTCCTCATTGCATGACTAAATTACCGAAAAACGGGACGAATACGGATAATTTTAGAAAATTTCTATTTTTTTCCTCTATTTACTCGTTCTTTCTCATTTTTTGACAAAATTACAAAAAAAAGGACAAAAATGGATAATTTTAGCGAAATTTTTGTTTTTTTCCTCTTTTTACTCGTTTTATTTCCTCATTTTATGACGAAATTACCGAAAAAAAGGACGACAACGGATAATTTTAGCGAAATTTCGATTTTTTCCTCTATTTACTCGTTTATTTTCCTCATTGCATGACTAAATGACCGACAAACGGGACGAATACGGATAATTTTTGAAAATTTCTATTTTTTTCCTCTATTTACTCGTTTTTTTCCTCATTTTATGACAAAATTACCGAAAAGAAGAACGAAAACGGATAATTTTAGCGAAATTTTGATTTTTTCCTCTATTTACTCGTTTATTTTCCTCATTGCATGACTAAATTACCGAAAAACGGGACGAATACGGATAATTTTAGAAAATTTCTATTTTTTTCCTCTATTTACTCGTTTTTTTCTCATTTTTTGCTAAAATTACAAAAAAAGGACGAAAATGGATAATTTTAGCGAAATTTCGATTTTTTTTATCTATTTACTCGTTTGTTTTCCTCATTTTATGACAAAATTACCAAAAAAAGGGACGAAAACGGATAATTTTAGCGAAATTTCAATTTTTTCTCTATTTACCCGTTTTTTTTCCTCAATTAATGACGAAATTACCGAAAAAAGGGACGAAAACGGATACATTTAGCGAAATTTTTATTTTTTTCCTCTTTTTACTCGTTTTTTTTCCTCATTTTATGACGAAATTACCGAAAAAAGGGACGAAAACGGATAATTGTAGCGAAATTTCTATTTTTTCCCCTATTTACTCGTTTTTTTTTCTCATTTTATGACGAAATTACCGAAAAAAAGGACGAAAACGGATAATTTTAGCGAAATTTCGATTTATTCCTCTATTTACTCGTTTGTATTCCTCATACCATGACTGAAATACCGTAAAACGGGACGAATACGGATACTTTTAGCGAAATTTCTATTTTTTCCTCTATTTACTCGTTTTTTTAACTCATTTTATGACGATATTACCAAAAAAAGGGACGAAAACGGATAATTTTAGCGAAATTTCTATTTTTTTCCTCTATTTACTCGTTTTTTCCTCATTTTATGACAAAATTACCGAAAAAAAGAACGAAAACGGATAATTTTAGCGAAATTTGATTTTTTCCTCTATTTACTCGTTTATTTTCCTCATTGCATGACTAAATTACCGAAAAACGGGACGAATGCGGATAATTTTAGAAAATTTCTATTTTTTTCCTCTATTTACTCGTTTTTTTCTCATTTTATGACAAAATTACAAAAAAAAGGACGAAAATGGATAATTTTAGCGAAATTTCGATTTTTCTCCTCTATTTACTCGTTTTTTTTCCTCATTTTATGAGAAAATTACCGAAATAAGAGACGAAAACGGATAATTTTGCGAAATTTTTATTTTTTCTTCTATTTACTCGATTTTTCTCATTTTATGACTAAATTACCGAAAAAAGGGATGAAAACGGATAATTTTAGCGAAAATTCTAATTTTTTCCTCAATTTACTCGTTCTTTTCCTCATTTTATGACAAAATTACAGTAAAAAGGGACGAAAACGGATAATTTTAGCGAAATTTCTATTTTTTCCTCTATGTTCTCTTTTTTTCTTCATTATATGACGAAATTACCGAAAAAAGGGACGAAAACGGATAATTTTAGCGAAATTTCAATTTTTTCTCTATTTACCCATTGTTTTTCCTAATTTGATGACGAAATTACCATAAAAAGGGACGAAAACGGATAATTGTAGCGAAATTTCTATTTTTTTCTCAATTTAGTAGTTTTTTTCCTAATTTTATGTCGAAAATACTGAATAAAGGGACGAAAGCGGATAATTTTAGCGAAATGTTAATTTTTTTCCTCAATTTACCCGTTTTTTTTTCCTCGAATAATGACGAAATTACCGAAAAACGGGACGAATACGGATAATTTTTGAATATTTCTATTTTTTTCCTCTATTTACTCGTTTTTTTCCTCATTTTATGACAAAATTACAAAAAAAAGGACAAAAATGGATAATTTTAGCGAAATTTTTGTTTTTGCCTCTTTTTACTCGTTTTATTTCCTCATTTTATGACGAAATTACCGAAAAAAAGGACGACAACGGATAATTTTAGCGAAATTTCGATTTTTTCCTCTATTTACTCGTTTATTTTCCTCATTGCATGACTAAATGACCGACAAACGGGACGAATACGGATAATTTTTGAAAATTTCTATTTTTTTCCTCTATTTACTCGTTTTTTTCCTCATTTTATGACAAAATTACCGAAAAGAAGAACGAAAACGGATAATTTTAGCGAAATTTTGATTTTTTCCTCTATTTACTCGTTTATTTTCCTCATTGCATGACTAAATTACCGAAAAACGGGACGAATACGGATAATTTTAGAAAATTTCTATTTTTTTCCTCTATTTACTCGTTTTTTTCTCATTTTTTGACAAAATTACAAAAAAAGGACGAAAATGGATAATTTTAGCGAAATTTCCATTTTTTTATCTATTTACTCGTTTGTTTTCCTCATTTTATGACAAAATTACCAAAAAAAGGGACGAAAACGGATAATTTTAGCGAAATTTCAATTTTTTCTCTATTTACTCATTGTTTTTTTTAATTTTATGACGAAAATACCAAAAAATGGGTCGAAAACGGATAATTTTAGCGAAATTTTTATTTTTTCTCTATTTACTCATTGTTTTTTTTAATTTTATGACGAAAATTCCAAAAAATGGGTCGAAAACGGATAATTTTAGCGAAATTTTTATTTTTTTCCTCAATTTACCCGTTTTTTTTCCCTCAATTAATGACGAAATTACTGAAAAAAGGGACGAAAACGGGTAAATTTAGCGAAATTTTTATTTTTTTCCTCTTTTTACTCGTTTTTTTTCCTCATTTTATGACGAAATTACCGAAAAAAGGGACGAAAACGGATAATTGTAGCGAAATTTCTATTTTTTCCCCTATTTACTCGTTTTTTTTTTCTCATTTTATGACGAAATTACCGAAAAAAAGGACGAAAACGGATAATTTTAGCGAAATTTCGATTTATTCCTCTATTTACTCGTTTGTATTCCTCATCCCATGACTGAAATACCGTAAAACGGGACGAATACGGATACTTTTAGCGAAATTTCTATTTTTTCCTCTATTTACTCGTTTTTTTTCCTCATTTTATGACGATATTACCAAAAAAAGGGACGAAAACAGATAATTTTAGCAAAATTTTTATTTTTTTCCTCAATTTGCTCGTTTTTTTTCCTCATTAAATGACGAAATTACCGAAAAAAGGGACGAAAACGGAAAATTTATTAGCGAAATTTCTATTTTTTTCCTCAATTTCCTAGATTTTTTCCTCATTTTATGACGAAATTACAGAAAAGAAGGACGAAAACGGATAATTTTAGCGAAATTTCAATTTTTTCCTCTATTTACTCGTTTGTTTTCCTCATTGCATGACTAAATTACCGAAAAAAGGGACGAAAACGGATAATTTTAGCGAAATTTCTATTTTTTCCTCTATTTACTCGTTTTTTCCTCATTTTGTGACGAAATTACCGAAAAAAGGGACGAAAATGGATAATTTTAGCGAAATTTTTATTTTTTTCCTCTATTTACATGTTTTTTTTCCTTATTTTATGATAAATTACCGAAAAAAAGGTCGAAAATGTATAATTTTAGCGAAATTTCGATTTTTTCCTCTATTTACTCGTTTGTTTTCCTCATTTTATGACGAAATTACCGAAAAAAGGGACGAATACGGATAATTTTAGCGAAATTTTGATTTTTTCCTCTATTTACTCGTTTATTTTCCTCATTGCATGACTAAATTACCGAAAAACGGGACGAATGCGGATAATTTTAGAAAATTTCTATTTTTTTCCTCTATTTACTCGTTTTTTTCTCATTTTATGACAAAATTACAAAAAAAAGGACGAAAATGGATAATTTTAGCGAAATTTCGATTTTTCTCCTCTATTTACTCGTTTTTTTTCCTCATTTTATGAGAAAATTACCGAAATAAGAGACGAAAACGGATAATTTTTGCGAAATTTTTATTTTTTCTTCTATTTACTCGATTTTTCTCATTTTATGACTAAATTACCGAAAAAAGGGATGAAAACGGATAATTTTAGCGAAAATTCTAATTTTTTCCTCAATTTACTCGTTCTTTTCCTCATTTTATGACAAAATTACCGAAAAAAGGGACGAAAACGGATAATTTTAGCGAAATTTCAATTTTTTCTCTATTTACCCATTGTTTTTCCTAATTTGATGACGAAATTACCATAAAAAGGGACGAAAACGGATAATTGTAGCGAAATTTCTATTTTTTTCTCAATTTAGTAGTTTTTTTCCTAATTTTATGTCGAAAATACTGAATAAAGGGACGAAAGCGGATAATTTTAGCGAAATGTTTATTTTTTTCCTCAATTTACCCGTTTTTTTTTCCTCGAATAATGACGAAATTACCGAAAAACGGGACGAATACGGATAATTTTTGAAAATTTCTATTTTTTTCCTCTATTTACTCGTTTTTTTTCCTCATTTTATGACAAAATTACAAAAAAAAAGGACAAAAATGGATAATTTTTGAAAATTTCTATTTTTTTCCTCTATTTACTCGTTTTTTTCCTCATTTTATGACAAAATTACCGAAAAGAAGAACGAAAACGGATAATTTTAGCAAAATTTTGATTTTTTCCTCTATTTACTCGTTTATTCTCCTCATTGCATGACTAAATTACCGAAAAACGGGACGAATACGGATAATTTTAGAAAATTTCTATTTTTTTCCTCTATTTACTCGTTTTTTTCTCATTTTTTGACAAAATTACAAAAAAAGGACGAAAATGGATAATTTTAGCGAAATTTCGATTTTTTTATCTATTTACTCGTTTGTTTTCCTCATTTTATGACAAAATTACCAAAAAAAGGGACGAAAACGGATAATTTTAGCGAAATTTCAATTTTTGCTCTATTTACTCATTGTTTTTTTTAATTTTATGACGAAAATACCAAAAAATGGGTCGAAAACGGATAATTTTAGCGAAATTTTTATTTTTTCTCTATTTACTCATTGTTTTTTTTAATTTTATGACGAAAATACCAAAAAATGGGTCGAAAACGGATAATTTTAGCGAAATTTTTATTTTTTTCCTCAATTTACCCGTTTTTTTTTCCTCAATTAATGACGAAATTACCGAAAAAAGGGACGAAAACGGGTAAATTTAGCGAAATTTTTATTTTTTTCCTCTTTTTACTCGTTTTTTTTCCTCATTTTATGACGAAATTACCGAAAAAAGGGACGAAAACGGATAATTGTAGCGAAATTTCTATTTTTTCCCCTATTTACTCGTTTTTTTTTTCTCATTTTATGACGAAATTACCGAAAAAAAGGACGAAAACGGATAATTTTAGCGAAATTTCGATTTATTCCTCTATTTACTCGTTTGTATTCCTCATCCCATGACTGAAATACCGTAAAACGGGACGAATACGGATACTTTTAGCGAAATTTCTATTTTTTCCTCTATTTACTCGTTTATTTTCCTCATTGCATGACTAAATTACAAAAAAAGGACGAAAATGGATAATTTTAGCGAAATTTCGATTTTTTTATCTATTTACTCGTTTGTTTTCCTCATTTTATGACAAAATTACCAAAAAAAGGGACGAAAACGGATAATTTTAGCGAAATTTCAATTTTTTCTCTATTTACTCATTGTTTTTTTTAATTTTATGACGAAAATACCAAAAAATGGGTCGAAAACGGATAATTTTAGCGAAATTTTTATTTTTTCTCTATTTACTCATTGTTTTTTTTTATTTTATGACGAAAATTCCAAAAAATGGGTCGAAAACGGATAATTTTAGCGAAATTTTTATTTTTTTCCTCAATTTACCCGTTTTTTTTCCCTCAATTAATGACGAAATTACCGAAAAAAGGGACGAAAACGGGTAAATTTAGCGAAATTTTTATTTTTTTCCTCTTTTTACTCGTTTTTTTTCCTCATTTTATGACGAAATTACCGAAAAAAGGGACGAAAACGGATAATTGTAGCGAAATTTCTATTTTTTCCCCTATTTACTCGTTTTTTTTTTCTCATTTTATGACGAAATTACCGAAAAAAAGGACGAAAACGGATAATTTTAGCGAAATTTCGATTTATTCCTCTATTTACTCGTTTGTATTCCTATCCCATGACTGAAATACCGTAAAACGGGACGAATACGGATACTTTTAGCGAAATTTCTATTTTTTCCTGCATTTACTCGTTTTTTTCCTCATTTTATGACGATATTACCAAAAAAAGGGACGAAAACAGATAATTTTAGCAAAATTTTTATTTTTTTCCTCAATTTGCTCGTTTTTTTTCCTCATTAAATGACGAAATTACCGAAAAAAGGGACGAAAACGGAAAATTTATTAGCGAAATTTCTATTTTTTTCCTCAATTTCCTAGATTTTTTCCTCATTTTATGACGAAATTACAGAAAAGAAGGACGAAAACGGATAATTTTAGCGAAATTTCAATTTTTTCCTCTATTTACTCGTTTGTTTTCCTCATTGCATGACTAAATTACCGAAAAAAGGGACGAAAACGGATAATTTTAGCGAAATTTCTATTTTTTCCTCTATTTACTCGTTTTTTCCTCATTTTGTGACGAAATTACCGAAAAAAGGGACGAAAATGGATAATTTTAGCGAAATTTTTATTTTTTTCCTCTATTTACATGTTTTTTTTCCTTTTTTTATGATAAATTACCGAAAAAAAGGTCGAAAATGTATAATTTTAGCGAAATTTCGATTTTTTCCTCTATTTACTCGTTTGTTTTCCTCATTTTATGACGAAATTACCGAAAAAAGGGACGAATACGGATAATTTTAGCGAAATTTTGATTTTTTCCTCTATTTACTCGTTTATTTTCCTCATTGCATGACTAAATTACCGAAAAACGGGACGAATGCGGATAATTTTAGAAAATTTCTATTTTTTTCCTCTATTTACTCGTTTTTTTCTCATTTTATGACAATATTACAAAAAAAAGGACGAAAATGGATAATTTTAGCGAAATTTCGATTTTTCTCCTCTATTTACTCGTTTTTTTTCCTCATTTTATGAGAAAATTACCGAAATAAGAGACGAAAACGGAAAATTTTTGCGAAATTTTTATTTTTTCTTCTATTTACTCGATTTTTCTCATTTTATGACTAAATTACCGAAAAAAGGGATGAAAACGGATAATTTTAGCGAAAATTCTAATTTTTTCCTCAATTTACTCGTTCTTTTCCTCATTTTATGACAAAATTACAGTAAAAAGGGACGAAAACGGATAATTTTAGCGAAATTTCTATTTTTTCCTCTATGTTCTCTTTTTTTTCTTCATTATATGACGAAATTACCGAAAAAAGGGACGAAAACGGATAATTTTAGCGAAATTTCAATTTTTTCTCTATTTACACATTGTTTTTCCTAATTTGATGACGAAATTACCATAAAAAGGGACGAAAACGGATAATTGTAGCGAAATTTCTATTTTTTTCTCAATTTAGTAGTTTTTTTCCTAATTTTATGTCGAAAATACTGAATAAAGGGACGAAAGCGGATAATTTTAGCGAAATGTTTATTTTTTTCCTCAATTTACCCGTTTTTTTTTTCCTCGAATAATGACGAAATTACCGAAAAACGGGACGAATACGGATAATTTTTGAAAATTTCTATTTTTTTCCTCTATTTACTCGTTTTTTTCCTCATTTTATGACAAAATTACAAAAAAAAGGACAAAAATGGATAATTTTAGCGAAATTTTTGTTTTTGCCTCTTTTTACTCTTTACTTTACTTTATTTCCTCATTTTATGACGAAATTACCGAAAAAAAGGACGACAACGGATAATTTTAGCGAAATTTCGATTTTTTCCTCTATTTACTCGTTTATTTTCCTCATTGCATGACTAAATGACCGACAAACGGGACGAATACGGATAATTTTTGAAAATTTCTATTTTTTTCCTCTATTTACTCGTTTTTTTCCTCATTTTATGACAAAATTACCGAAAAGAAGAACGAAAACGGATAATTTTAGCAAAATTTTGATTTTTTCCTCTATTTACTCGTTTATTTTCCTCATTGCATGACTAAATTACCGAAAAACGGGACGAAAACGGATAATTTTAGCGAAATTTCAATTTTTGCTCTATTTACTCATTGTTTTTTTTAATTATATGACGAAAATACCAAAAAATGGGTCGAAAACGGATAATTTTAGCGAAATTTTTATTTTTTCTCTATTTACTCATTGTTTTTTTTAATTTTATGACGAAAATACCAAAAAATGGGTCGAAAACGGATAATTTTAGCGAAATTTTTATTTTTTTCCTCAATTTACCCGTTTTTTTTTCCTCAATTAATGACGAAATTACCGAAAAAAGGGACGAAAACGGGTAAATTTAGCGAAATTTTTATTTTTTTCCTCTTTTTACTCGTTTTTTTTCCTCATTTTATGACGAAATTACCGAAAAAAGGGACGAAAACGGATAATTGTAGCGAAATTTCTATTTTTTCCCCTATTTACTCGTTTTTTTTTTCTCATTTTATGACGAAATTACCGAAAAAAAGGACGAAAACGGATAATTTTAGCGAAATTTCGATTTATTCCTCTATTTACTCGTTTGTATTCCTCATCCCATGACTGAAATACCGTAAAACGGGACGAATACGGATACTTTTAGCGAAATTTCTATTTTTTCCTCTATTTACTCGTTTTTTTCCTCATTTTATGACGATATTACCAAAAAAAGGGACGAAAACAGATAATTTTAGCAAAATTTTTATTTCTTTCCTCAATTTGCTCGTTTTTTTTCCTCATTAAATGACGAAATTACAGAAAAAAGGGACGAAAACGGAAAATTTATTAGCGAAATTTCTATTTTTTTCCTCAATTTCCTAGATTTTTTCCTCATTTTATGACGAAATTACAGAAAAGAAGGACGAAAACGGATAATTTTAGCGAAATTTCAATTTTTTCCTCTATTTACTCGTTTGTTTTCCTCATTGCATGACTAAATTACCGAAAAAAGGGACGAAAACGGATAATTTTAGCGAAATTTCTATTTTTTCCTCTATTTACTCGTTTTTTCCTCATTTTGTGACGAAATTACCGAAAAAAGGGACGAAAATGGATAATTTTAGCGAAATTTTTATTTTTTTCCTCTATTTACATGTTTTTTTTCCTTATTTTATGATAAATTACCGAAAAAAAGGTCGAAAATGTATAATTTTAGCGAAATTTCGATTTTTTCCTCTATTTACTCGTTTGTTTTCCTCATTTTATGACGAAATTACCGAAAAAAGGGACGAATACGGATAATTTTAGCGAAATTTCTATTTTTTTCCTCTATTTACTCGTTTTTTTTCCTCATTTTATGAAGATATTACAAAAAAAAGGACGAAAATAAATAATTTTAGCGAAATTTCGATTTTTCTCCTCTATTTACTCGTTTTTTTTCCTCATTTTATTTGAAAATTACCGAAATAAGAGACGAAAACGGATAATTTTTGCGAAATTTTTATTTTTTCTTCTATTTACTCGATTTTTCTCATTTTATGACTAAATTACCGAAAAAAGGGACGAAAACGGATAATTTAAGCGAAATTTCTAATTTTTTCCTCAATTTACTCGTTCTTTTCCTCATTTTATGACAAAATTACAGAAAAAAGGGACGAAAACGGATAATTTTAGCGAAATTTCTATTTTTTCCTTTTTTTTCTCTTTTTTTCCTCATTATATGACGAAATTACCGAAAAAAGGGACGAAAACGAATAATTTTAGCGAAATTTCAATTTTTTCTCTATTTACCCATTGTTTTTCCTAATTTGATGACGAAATTACCATAAAAAGGGACGAAAACGGATAATTGTAGCGAAATTTCTATTTTTTCCTCAATTTAGTAGTTTTTTTCCTAATTTTATGTCGAAAATACTGAATAAAGGGACGAAAGCGAATAATTTTAGAAAATTTCTATTTTTTTCCTCTATTTACTCGTTTTTTTCCTCATTTTATGACAAAATTACAAAAAAAAGGACAAAAATGGATAATTTTAGCGAAATTTTTGTTTTTTTCCTCTTTTTACTCGTTTTATTTCCTCATTTTATGACGAAATTACCGAAAAAAAGGACGAAAACGGATAATTTTAGCGAAATTTCGATTTTCTCCTCTATTTACTCGTTTGTTTTCCTCATTGCATGACTAAATTACCGAAATAAAGGACGAAAGTTGATAATTTTAGCGAAATTTCGATTTTTTCCTCTATTTACTCGTGTGTTTTCCTCATTGCATGACTAAATTACCGAAAAACGGGACGAATACGGATAATTTTAGCGAAATTTCTATTTTTTCCTTTATTTACTCTTTTTTTTCCTCATTTTATGACGATATTACAGAAAAAAGGGACGAAAACGGAAAATTTTTTAGCGAAATTTCTATTTTTTTCCTCAATTTCCTAGATTTTTTCCTCATTTTATGACGAAATCACCGAAAAAAGGGACGAAAACGGATAATTTTTGCGAAATTTCTATTTTTTTCTCTATTTACTCGTTTGTTTTCCTCATTGCATGACTAAATTACCGACAAACGGGACGAATACGGATAATTTTTGAAAATTTCTATTTTTTTCCTCTATTTACTCGTTTTTTTCCTCATTTTATGACAAAATTACAAAAAAAAGACAAAAATGGATAATTTTAGCGAAATTTCGATTTTTTCCTCTATTTACTCGTGTGTTTTCCTCATTGCATGACTAAATTACCGAAAAACGGGACGAATACGGATAATTTTAGCGAAATTTCTATTTTTTCCTCTATTTACTCTTTTTTTCCTCATTTAATGACGATATTACCAAAAAAAGGGACGAAAACGGATAATTTTAGCGAAATTTTTATTTTTTTCCTCAATTTACTTGTTTTTTTTCCTCATTTAATGACGAAATTACCGAAAAAAGGGACGAAAACGGAAAATTTTTTAGCGAAATTTCTATTTTTTTCCTCAATTTCCTAGATTTTTTCCTCATTTTATGACGAAATCACCGAAAAAAGGGACGAAAACGGATAATTTTTGCGAAATTTCTATTTTTTCCTCTATTTACTCGTTTGTTTTCCTCATTGCATGACTAAATTACCGACAAACGGGACGAATACGGATAATTTTTGAAAATTTCTATTTTTTTCCTCTATTTACTCGTTTTTTTCCTCATTTTATGACAAAATTACAAAAAAAAGACAAAAATGGATAACTTTAGCGAAATTTCGATTTTTTCCTCTATTTACTCGTGTGTTTTCCTCATTGCATGACTAAATTACCGAAAAACGGGACGAATACGGATAATTTTAGCGAAATTTCTATTTTTTCCCCTATTCACTCTTTTTTTCCTCGTTTAATGACGATATTACCAAAAAAAGGGACGAAAACGGATAATTTTAGCGAAATTTTTATTTTTTTCCTCAATTTACTTGTTTTTTTTCCTCATTTAATGACGAAATTACCGAAAAAAGGGACGAAAACGGAAAATTTTTTAGCGAAATTTCTATTTTTTTCCTCAATTTCCTAGATTTTTTCCTCATTTTATGACGAAATCACCGAAAAAAGGGACGAAAACGGATAATTTTTGCGAAATTTCTATTTTTTCCTCTATTTACTCGTTTTTTTCCTAATTTTAAGACGAAATTACCTAAAAAAAGGAAGAAAACCGATAATTTTAGAGAAATTTCTATTTTTTCCTCTATTTACGCGTTTTTTTTCCTCATTTCATGACGATATTACCGAAAAAAGGGCCGAAAACGGATAATTTTTTAGCGAAATTTCTATTTTTTCCCCTATTTACTCGTTTTTTTCCTCATTTTATGACGAAATTACCGAAAAAAGGAACGAAAACAGATAATTTAAGCGAAATTTCTATTTTTTCCTCAATTTCCTAGATTTTTTCCTCATTTTATGACGAAATTACCAAAAAAATGGACCAAAACGGATAATTTTAGAAAATTTCTATTTTATCCTCTATTTACTCGTTTTTTTCCTCATTTTATGACAAAATTACAAAAAAGGACGAAAATGGATAATTTTAGCGAAATTTCTATTTTTTCCTCTATTTACTCGTTTTTTTTCCTCATTTTATGACGAAATTACAAAAAAAAGGGACGAAAACGGATAATTTTAGCGAAATTTCAAATTTTTTCCTCAATTTACTCGTTCTTTTCCTCATTTTATGACGAAATTACACATAAAAGGGACGAAAACGGATAATTTTAGCGAAATTTCAATTTTTTGTCTAGTTACTCATTGTTTTTCCTCATTTTATGACGAAATAACCATAAAAAGGGACGAAAACGGATAATTTTAGCGAAATTTCTATTTTTTTCCCCTATTTACTCGTTTTTTTTCCTCATTTTATGACGAGATTACCGAAAAAAAGGACGAAAACGGATAATTTTAGCGAAATTTCGATTTATTCCTCTATTTACTCGTTTGTATTCCTCATCCCATGACTGAATTACCGTAAAACGGGACGAATACGGATACTTTTAGCGAAATTTCTATTTTTTCCTCTATTTACTCGTTTTTTTCCTCATTTTATGACGATATTAACAAAAAGAGGGACGAAAACAGATAATTTTAGCAAAATTTTTATTTTTTTCCTCAATTTACTCGTTTTTTTTCCTCATTTAATGACGAAATTACCGAAAAAAGGGACGAAAACGGAAAATTTATTAGCGAAATTTCTATTTTTTTCCTCAATTTCCTAGATTTTATCCTCATTTTATGACGAAATTACCAAAAAGAAGGACGAAAACGGACAATTTTAGCGAAATTTCTGTTTTTTCCTCTATTTACTCGTTTTTTTTCCATATTTTATGATAAATTACCGAAAAAAGGGACGAATACGGATAATTTTAGCGAAATTTCTATTTTTTTTCCTCTATTAACTCGTTTTTTTTCCTCATTTTATGACGATATTACCAAAGGAAGGGACGAGAACGGATAATTTTAGCGAAATTTCTAATTTTTTCCTCAATTTACTCGTTCTTTTCCTCATTTTATGACAAAATTACAAAAAAAAAGGACGAAAATGGATAATTTTAGCGAAATTTTGATTTTTCTCCCCTATTTACTCGTTTTTTTTCCTCATTTTATGAGAAAATTACCGAAATAAGAGACGAAAACGGATAATTTTTGCGAAATTTTTATTTTTTCTTCTATTTACTCGATTTTTCTCATTTTATGACTAAATTACCGAAAAAAGGGACGAAAACGGATAATTTTAGCGAAATTTCAAATTTTTTCCTCAATTTACTCGTTCTTTTCCTCATTTTATGACAAAATTACAGAAAAAAGGGACGAAAACGGATAATTTTAGCGAAATTTCTATTTTTTCCTCTATTTTCTCTTTTTTTCCTCATTATATGACGAAATTACCGAAAAAAGGGACGAAAACGGATAATTTTAGCGAAATTTCAATTTTTTCTCTATTTACCCATTGTTTTTCCTAATTTGATGACGAAATTACCATAAAAAGGGACGAAAACGGATAATTGTAGCGAAATTTCTATTTTTTCCTCAATTTAGTAGTTTTTTCCTAATTTTATGTCGAAAATACTGAATAAATGAAGGACGAAAGCAGATAATTTTAGCGAAATTTTTATTTTTTTCCTCAATTAACCCGTTTTTTTTCCTCAAATAATGACGAAATTACCGAAAAACGGGACGAATACGGATAATTTTAGAAAATTTCTATTTTTTTCCTCTATTTACTCGTTTTTTTCATCATTTTATGACAAAATTACAAAAAAAAGGACAAAAATGGATAATTTTAGCGAAATTTTTGTTTTTTTCCTCTTTTTACTCGTTTTATTTCCTCATTTTATAACGAAATTACCGAAAGAAAGGACGAAAACGGATAATTTTAGCGAAATTTCGATTTTTTCCTCTATTTACTCGTTTATATTACTCATTGCATGACTAAATTACCGACAAACGGGACGAATACGGATAATTTTTGAAAATTTCTATTTTTTTCCTCTATTTACTCGTTTTTTTCCTCATTTTATGACAAAATTACAAAAAAAAGACAAAAATGGATAATTTTAGCGAAATTTCGATTTTTTCATCTATTTACTCGTTTGTTTTCCTCATTTTATGACGAAATTACCAAAAAAAGGGTCGAAAACGGATAATTTTAGCGAAATTTTTATTTTTTTCCTCAATTTACCCGTTTTTTTTCTCAATTAATGACGAAATTACCGAAAAAAGGGACGAAAACGGATAAATTTAGCGAAATTTTTATTTTTTTCCTCTTTTTACTCGTTTTTTTTGCTCATTTTATGACGAAATTTCCGAAAAAAGGGACGAAAACGGATAATTATTGCGAAATTTTTATTTTTTTCCTCAATTTACTCATTTTTTTTCCTCATTTTATGACGAAATTACCGAAATAAAGGACGAAAACTGATAATTTTAGCGAAATTTCGATTTTTTCCTCTATTTACTCTTTTTTTTCCTCATTTTATGACGATATTACCAAAAAAAGGGACGAAAACGGATAATATTAGCGAAATTTTAATTTTTTTCCTCAATTTACTTGTTTTTTTCCTCATTTAATGACGAAATTACCGAAAAAAGGGACGAAAACGGAAAATTTTTTAGCGAAATTTCTATTTTTTTCCTCAATTTCCTAGATTTTTTCCTCATTTTATGACGAAATCACCGAAAGAAGGGACGAAAACGGATAATTTTAGCGAAATTTCTAATTTTTTCCTCTATTTACTCGTTTTTTTTCCTAATTTTAAGACGAAATTACCGAAAAAAGGGAAGAAAACGGATAATTTTAGAAAAATTTCTATTTTTTCCTCTATTTACTCGTTTTTTTTCCTCATTTCATGACGATATTACCGAAAAAAGGAACGAAAACGGATAATTTTAGCGAAATTTCAATTTTTTACCTCAATTTCCTAGATTTTTTCCTCATTTTATGACGAAATTACCAAAAAAATGTACCAAAACGGATAATTTTAGAAAATTTCTATTTTATCCTCTATTTACTCGTTTTTTTCCTCATTTTATGACAAAATTACAAAAAAGGACGAAAATGGATAATTTTAGCGAAATTTCTATTTTTTCCTCTATTTACTCGTTTTTTTTCCTCATTTTATGACGAAATTACCATAAAAAGGGACGAAAACGGATAATTGTAGCGAAATTTCTATTTTTTCCACTATTTACTCGTTTTTTTTCCTCATTTTATGACGAAATTACCGAAAAAAGGACGAAAACGGATAATTTTAGCTAAATTTCGATTTTTTCCTCTATTTACTCGTTTGTTTTCCTCATTGCATGACTGAATTACCGTAAAACGGGACGAATACGGATACTTTTAGCGAAATTTCTATTTTTTCCTCTATTTACTCGATTTTTTCCTCATTTTATGACGATATTACCAAAAAAAGGAACGATACCGGATAATTTTAACAAAATTTCAATTTTTTTCCTCAATTTACTCGTTTTTTTTCCTCATTTAATGACGAAATTACCGAAAAAAGGGACGAAAACGGAAAATTTTTTAGCGAAATTTCTATTTTTTTCCTCAATTTCCTAGGTTTTTTCCTCATTTTATGACGAAATTACCGAAAAGAAGGAGGAAAACGGATAATTTTAGCGAAATTTCGATTTTTTCCTCTATTTACTCGTTTTTTTCCTCATTGCATGACTAAATTACCGAAAAACGGGACGAATACGGATACTTTTAGCGAAATTTCTATTTTTTCCTCTATTTACTTATTTTTTTCTTCATTTTATGACGATATTACCAGAAAAAGGGACGAAAACGGATAATTTTAGAAAAATTTCTATTTTTTCCTCTATTTACTCGTTTTTTTTCCTCATTTCATGACGATATTACCGAAAAAAGGGCCGAAAACGGATAATTTTAGAAAATTTCTATTTTTTTCCTCTATTTACTCGTTTTTTTCCTCATTTTATGACAAAATTACAAAAAAAGGACAAAAATGGATAATTTTAGCGAAATTTTTGTTTTTTTCCTCTTTTTACTCGCTTTATTTCCTCATTTTATGACGAAATTACCGAAAAAAAGGACGAAAACGGATAATTTTAGCGAAATCTCGATTTTTTCCTCTATTTACTCGTTTGTTTTCCTCATTGCATGACTAAATTACCGACAAACGGGACGAATACGGATAATTTTTGAAAATTTCTATTTTTTTCCTCTATTTACTCGTTTTTTTCCTCATTTTATGACAAAATTACAAAAAAAAAGACAAAAATGGATAATTTTAGCGAAATTTCGATTTTTTCATATATTTACTCGTATGTTTTCCTCATTTTATGACGAAATTACCAAAAAAACGGTCGAAAACGGATAATTTTAGCGAAATTTTTATTTTTTTCCTCAATTTTCCCGTTTTTTTTCCTCATTTTATGACGAAATTACCGAAAAAAGGGACGAAAACGGATAATTATAGCGAAATTTTTATTGTTTTCCTCAATTTACTTGTTTTTTTTCCTCATTTTATGACGAAATTACCGAAATAAAGGACGAAAACTGATAATTTTAGCGAAATATCGATTTTTTCCTCTATTTACTCGTGTGTTTTCCTCATTGCATGACTAAATTACCGAAAAAAAGGACGAATACGGATAATTTTAGCGAAATTTCTATTTTTTCCTCTATTTACTCGTTTTTTTTCCTAATTTTAAGACGAAATTACCGAAAAAAGGGACGAAAACGGATAATTTTAGCGAAATTTTATTTTTTTTCCTCAATTTACTTGTTTTTTTTCCTCATTTAATGACGAAATAACCGAAAAAAGGGACGAAAACGGAAAATTTTTTAGCGAAATTTCTATTTTTTTCCTCAATTTCCTAGATTTTTTCCTCATTTTATGACGAAATCACCGAAAAAAGGGACGAAAACGGATAATTTTAGGGAAATTTCTATTTTTTCCTCTATTTACTCGTTTTTTTTCCTAATTTTTAGACGAAATTACCGAAAAAAGGGAAGAAAACGGATAATATTAGAAAAATTTCTATTTTTTCCTCTGTTTACTCGTTTTTTTTCCTAATTTTAAGACGAAATTACCGAAAAAAGGGACGATAACGGATAATTTTAGCGAAATTTTAATTTTTTTCCTCAATTTACTTGTTTTTTTTCCTCATTTAATGACGAAATAACCGAAAAAAGGGACGAAAACGGAAAATTTTTTAGCGAAATTTCTATTTTTTTCCTCAATTTCCTAGATTTTTTCCTCATTTTATGACGAAATCACCGAAAAAAGGGACGAAAACGGATAATTTTAGGGAAATTTTTATTGTTTTCCTCAATTTACTTGTTTTTTTTCCTCATTTTATGACGAAATTACCGAAATAAAGGACGAAAACTGATAATTTTAGCGAAATATCGATTTTTTCCTCTATTTACTCGTGTGTTTTCCTCATTGCATGACTAAATTACCGAAAAAAAGGACGAATACGGATAATTTTAGCGAAATTTCTATTTTTTCCTCTATTTACTCGTTTTTTTTCCTAATTTTAAGACGAAATTACCGAAAAAAGGGACGAAAACGGATAATTTTAGCGAAATTTTAATTTTTTTCCTCAATTTACTTGTTTTTTTTTCCTCATTTAATGACGAAATAACCGAAAAAAGGGACGAAAACGGAAAATTTTTTAGCGAAATTTCTATTTTTTTCCTCAATTTCCTAGATTTTTTCCTCATTTTATGACGAAATCACCGAAAAAAGGGACGAAAACGGATAATTTTAGGGAAATTTCTATTTTTTCCTCTATTTACTCGTTTTTTTTCCTAATTTTTAGACGAAATTGCCGAAAAAAGGGAAGAAAACGGATAATTTTAGAAAAATTTCTATTTTTTCCTCTGTTTACTCGTTTTTTTTCCTCATTTCATGACGATATTACCGACAAATGGCCGAAAACGGATAATTTTTTAGCGAAATTTCTATTTTTTCCCCTATTTACTCGTTTTTTTCCTCATTTTATGACGAATTTACCGAAAAAAGGAACGAAAACGGATAATTTTAGCGAAATTTCTATTTTTTTCCTCAATTTCCTAGATTTTTTCCTCATTTTATGACGAAATTACCAAAAAAATGGACCAAAACGGATAATTTTAGAAAATTTCTATTTTATCCTCTATTTACTCGTTTTTTTCCTCATTTTAAGACAAAATTACAAAAAAGGACGAAAATGGATAATTTTAGCGAAATTTCTATTTTTTCCTCTATTTACTCGTTTTTTTTCCTCATTTTATGACGAAATTACCAAAAAAAGGGACGAAAACGGATAATTTTAGCGAAATTTCAAATTTTTTCCTCAATTTACTCGTTCTTTTCCTCTTTTTATGACGAAATTACCGAAAAAAGGGACGAAAACGGATAATTTTAGCGAAATTTCAATTTTTTCTCTATTTTCTCATTGATTTTCCTCATCTTATGACTAAATTACCATAAAAAGGGACGAAAACGGATAATTGTAGCGAAATTTCTATTTTTTCCCCTATTTACTCGTTTTTTTTCCTCATTTTATGACGAAATTACCGAAAAAAAGGACGAAAACGGATAATTTTAGCGAAAAATCGATTTTTTCATCTATTTACTCGTTTGTTTTTCTCATTTTATGACGAAATTACCAAAAAAAGGGTCGAAAACGGATAATTTTAGCGAAATTTTTATTTTTTTCCTCAATTTACCCGTTTTTTTCTCAATTAATGACGAAATTACCGAAAAAAGGGACGAAAACGGATAAATTTTGCGAAATTTCTATTTTTTTCCCCTTTTTACTCGTTTTTTTTCCTCATTTCATGACGATATTACCGAAAAAAGGGCCGAAAACGGATAATTTTTTAGCGAAATTTCTATTTTTTCCCCTATTTACTCGTTTTTTTTCCTCATTTTATGACGAAATTACCGAAAAAAGGAACGAAAACGGATAATTTTAGCGAAATTTCTATTTTTTTCCTCAATTTCCTAGATTTTTTCCTCATTTTATGACGAAATTACCAAAAAATGGACCAAAACGGATAATTTTAGAAAATTTCTATTTTATCCTCTATTTACTCGTTTTTTTCCTCATTTTATGACAAAATTACAAAAAAGGACGAAAATGGATAATTTTAGCGAAATTTCTATTTTTTCCTCTATTTACTCGTTTTTTTTTCCTCATTTTATGACGAAATTACCATAAAAAGGGACGAAAACGGATAATTTTTTAGCGAAATTTCTATTTTTTCCCCTATTTACTCGTTTTTTTTCCTCATTTTATGACGAAATTACCGAAATAAAGGACGAAAACTGATAATTTTAGCGAAATTTCGATTTTTTCCTCTATTTACTCGTGAGTTTTCCTCATTGCATGACTAAATTACCGAAAAACGGGACGAATACGGATAATTTTAGCGAAATTTCTATTTTTTCCTCTATTTACTCTTTTTTATCCTCATTTTATGACGATATTACCAAAAAAAGGGACGAAAACGGATAATTTTAGCGAAATTTTAATTTTTTTTTTCAATTTACTTGTTTTTTTCCCTCATTTAATGACGAAATTACCGAAAAAAGGGACGAAAACGGAAAATTTTTTAGCGAAATTTCTATTTTTTTCCTCAATTTCCTAGATTTTTTCCTCATTTTATGACGAAATCACCGAAAGAAGGGACGAAAACGGATAATTTTAGCGAAATTTCTAATTTTTTCCTCTATTTACTTGTTTTTTTTCCTAATTTTAAGACGAAATTACCGAAAAAAGGGAAGAAAACGGATAATTTTAGAAAAATTTCTATTTTTTCCTCTATTTACTCGTTTTTTTTCCTCATTGCATGACTAAATTACCGACAAACGGGACGAATACGGATAATTTTTGAAAATTTCTATTTTTTTCCTCTATTTACTCGTTTTTTTCCTCATTTTATGACAAAATTACAAAAAAAAGACAAAAATGGATAATTTTAGCGAAATTTCGATTTTTTCATCTATTTACTCGTATGTTTTCCTCATTTTATGACGAAATTACCAAAAAAACGGTCGAAAACGGATAATTTTAGCGAAATTTTTATTTTTTTCCTCAATTTTCCCGTTTTTTTTCCTCATTTTATGACGAAATTACCGAAAAAAGGGACGAAAACGGATAATTATAGCGAAATTTTTATTGTTTTCCTCAATTTACTTGTTTTTTTTCCTCATTTTATGACGAAATTACCGAAATAAAGGACGAAAACTGATAATTTTAGCGAAATATCGATTTTTTCCTCTATTTACTCGTGTGTTTTCCTCATTGCATGACTAAATTACCGAAAAAAAGGACGAATACGGATAATTTTAGCGAAATTTCTATTTTTTCCTCTATTTACTCGTTTTTTTTCCTAATTTTAAGACGAAATTACCGAAAAAAGGGACGAAAACGGATAATTTTAGCGAAATTTTAATTTTTTTCCTCAATTTACTTGTTTTTTTTCCTCATTTAATGACGAAATAACCGAAAAAAGGGACGAAAACGGAAAATTTTTTAGCGAAATTTCTATTTTTTTCCTCAATTTCCTAGATTTTTTCCTCATTTTATGACGAAATCACCGAAAAAAGGGACGAAAACGGATAATTTTAGGGAAATTTCTATTTTTTCCTCTATTTACTCGTTTTTTTTCCTAATTTTTAGACGAAATTACCGAAAAAAGGGAAGAAAACGGATAATTTTAGAAAAATTTCTATTTTTTCCTCTGTTTACTCGTTTTTTTTCCTCATTTCATGACGATATTACCGACAAATGGCCGAAAACGGATAATTTTTTAGCGAAATTTCTATTTTTTCCCCTATTTACTCGTTTTTTTCCTCATTTTATGACGAATTTACCGAAAAAAGGAACGAAAACGGATAATTTTAGCGAAATTTCTATTTTTTTCCTCTGTTTACTCGTTTTTTTTCCTCATTTCATGACGATATTACCGACAAATGGCCGAAAACGGATAATTTTTTAGCGAAATTTCTATTTTTTCCCCTATTTACTCGTTTTTTTCCTCATTTTATGACGAATTTACCGAAAAAAGGAACGAAAACGGATAATTTTAGCGAAATTTCTATTTTTTTCCTCAATTTCCTAGATTTTTTCCTCATTTTATGACGAAATTACCAAAAAAATGGACCAAAACGGATAATTTTAGAAAATTTCTATTTTATCCTCTATTTACTCGTTTTTTTCCTCATTTTAAGACAAAATTACAAAAAAGGACGAAAATGGATAATTTTAGCGAAATTTCTATTTTTTCCTCTATTTACTCGTTTTTTTTCCTCATTTTATGACGAAATTACCAAAAAAAGGGACGAAAACGGATAATTTTAGCGAAATTTCAAATTTTTTCCTCAATTTACTCGTTCTTTTCCTCTTTTTATGACGAAATTACCGAAAAAAGGGACGAAAACGGATAATTTTAGCGAAATTTCAATTTTTTCTCTATTTTCTCATTGATTTTCCTCATCTTATGACTAAATTACCATAAAAAGGGACGAAAACGGATAATTGTAGCGAAATTTCTATTTTTTCCCCTATTTACTCGTTTTTTTTCCTCATTTTATGACGAAATTACCGAAAAAAAGGACGAAAACGGATAATTTTAGCGAAAAATCGATTTTTTCATCTATTTACTCGTTTGTTTTTCTCATTTTATGACGAAATTACCAAAAAAAGGGTCGAAAACGGATAATTTTAGCGAAATTTTTATTTTTTTCCTCAATTTACCCGTTTTTTTCTCAATTAATGACGAAATTACCGAAAAAAGGGACGAAAACGGATAAATTTAGCGAAATTTCTATTTTTTTCCCCTTTTTACTCGTTTTTTTTCCTCATTTCATGACGATATTACCGAAAAAAGGGCCGAAAACGGATAATTTTTTAGCGAAATTTCTATTTTTTCCCCTATTTACTCGTTTTTTTTCCTCATTTTATGACGAAATTACCGAAAAAAGGAACGAAAACGGATAATTTTAGCGAAATTTCTATTTTTTTCCTCAATTTCCTAGATTTTTTCCTCATTTTATGACGAAATTACCAAAAAATGGACCAAAACGGATAATTTTAGAAAATTTCTATTTTATCCTCTATTTACTCGTTTTTTTCCTCATTTTATGACAAAATTACAAAAAAGGACGAAAATGGATAATTTTAGCGAAATTTCTATTTTTTCCTCTATTTACTCGTTTTTTTTTCCTCATTTTATGACGAAATTACCATAAAAAGGGACGAAAACGGATAATTTTTTAGCGAAATTTCTATTTTTTCCCCTATTTACTCGTTTTTTTTCCTCATTTTATGACGAAATTACCGAAATAAAGGACGAAAACTGATAATTTTAGCGAAATTTCGATTTTTTCCTCTATTTACTCGTGAGTTTTCCTCATTGCATGACTAAATTACCGAAAAACGGGACGAATACGGATAATTTTAGCGAAATTTCTATTTTTTCCTCTATTTACTCTTTTTTATCCTCATTTTATGACGAAATCACCGAAAGAAGGGACGAAAACGGATAATTTTAGCGAAATTTCTAATTTTTTCCTCTATTTACTCGTTTTTTTTCCTAATTTTAAGACGAAATTACCGAAAAAAGGGAAGAAAACGGATAATTTTAGAAAAATTTCTATTTTTTCCTCTATTTACTCGTTTTTTTTCCTCATTGCATGACTAAATTACCGACAAACGGGACGAATACGGATAATTTTTGAAAATTTCTATTTTTTTCCTCTATTTACTCGTTTTTTTCCTCATTTTATGACAAAATTACAAAAAAAAAGACAAAAATGGATAATTTTAGCGAAATTTCGATTTTTTCATCTATTTACTCGTATGTTTTCCTCATTTTATGACGAAATTACCAAAAAAACGGTCGAAAACGGATAATTTTAGCGAAATTTTTATTTTTTTCCTCAATTTTCCCGTTTTTTTTCCTCATTTTATGACGAAATTACCGAAAAAAGGGACGAAAACGGATAATTATAGCGAAATTTTTATTGTTTTCCTCAATTTACTTGTTTTTTTTCCTCATTTTATGACGAAATTACCGAAATAAAGGACGAAAACTGATAATTTTAGCGAAATATCGATTTTTTCCTCTATTTACTCGTGTGTTTTCCTCATTGCATGACTAAATTACCGAAAAAAAGGACGAATACGGATAATTTTAGCGAAATTTCTATTTTTTCCTCTATTTACTCGTTTTTTTTCCTAATTTTAAGACGAAATTACCGAAAAAAGGGACGAAAACGGATAATTTTAGCGAAATTTTAATTTTTTTCCTCAATTTACTTGTTTTTTTTCCTCATTTAATGACGAAATAACCGAAAAAAGGGACGAAAACGGAAAATTTTTTAGCGAAATTTCTATTTTTTTCCTCAATTTCCTAGATTTTTTCCTCATTTTATGACGAAATCACCGAAAAAAGGGACGAAAACGGATAATTTTAGGGAAATTTCTATTTTTTCCTCTATTTACTCGTTTTTTTTCCTAATTTTTAGACGAAATTACCGAAAAAAGGGAAGAAAACGGATAATTTTAGAAAAATTTCTATTTTTTCCTCTGTTTACTCGTTTTTTTTCCTCATTTCATGACGATATTACCGACAAATGGCCGAAAACGGATAATTTTTTAGCGAAATTTCTATTTTTTCCCCTATTTACTCGTTTTTTTCCTCATTTTATGACGAATTTACCGAAAAAAGGAACGAAAACGGATAATTTTAGCGAAATTTCTATTTTTTTCCTCAATTTCCTAGATTTTTTCCTCATTTTATGACGAAATTACCAAAAAAATGGACCAAAACGGATAATTTTAGAAAATTTCTATTTTATCCTCTATTTTCTCATTGATTTTCCTCATCTTATGACGAAATTACCATAAAAAGGGACGAAAACGGATAATTGTAGCGAAATTTCTATTTTTTCCCCTATTTACTC
Organism: Sympetrum striolatum; assembly: GCA_947579665.1. NCBI lineage: Eukaryota > Metazoa > Arthropoda > Insecta > Odonata > Libellulidae > Sympetrum > Sympetrum striolatum. The sequence continues at coordinate 73,824 of CANPUZ010000225.1, forward strand.
GTTTTTTTTCCTCATTTTATGACGAAATTACCGAAAAAAAGGACGAAAACGGATAATTTTAGCGAAAAATCGATTTTTTCATCTATTTACTCGTTTGTTTTTCTCATTTTATGACGAAATTTCCAAAAAAAGGGTCGAAAACGGATAATTTTAGCGAAATTTTTATTTTTTTCCTCAATTTACCCGTTTTTTTCTCAATTAATGACGAAATTACCGAAAAAAGGGACGAAAACGGATAAATTTAGCGAAATTTCTATTTTTTTCCCCTTTTTACTCGTTTTTTTTCCTCATTTCATGACGATATTACCGAAAAAAGGGCCGAAAACGGATAATTTTTTAGTGAAATTTCTATTTTTTCCCCTATTTACTCGTTTTTTTTCCTCATTTTATGACGAAATTACCGAAAAAAGGAACGAAAACGGATAATTTTAGCGAAATTTCTATTTTTTTCCTCAATTTCCTAGATTTTTTCCTCATTTTATGACGAAATTACCAAAAAATGGACCAAAACGGATAATTTTAGAAAATTTCTATTTTATCCTCTATTTACTCGTTTTTTTCCTCATTTTATGACAAAATTACAAAAAAGGACGAAAATGGATAATTTTAGCGAAATTTCTATTTTTTCCTCTATTTACTCGTTTTTTTTCCTCATTTTATGACGAAATTACCATAAAAAGGGACGAAAACGGATAATTTTTTAGCGAAATTTCTATTTTTTCCCCTATTTACTCGTTTTTTTTCCTCATTTTATGACGAAATTACCGAAATAAAGGACGAAAACTGATAATTTTAGCGAAATTTCGATTTTTTCCTCTATTTACTCGTGAGTTTTCCTCATTGCATGACTAAATTACCGAAAAACGGGACGAATACGGATAATTTTAGCGAAATTTCTATTTTTTCCTCTATTTACTCTTTTTTATCCTCATTTTATGACGATATTACCAAAAAAAGGGACGAAAACGGATAATTTTAGCGAAATTTTAATTTTTTTCCTCAATTTACTTGTTTTTTTTCCTCATTTAATGACGAAATTACCGAAAAAAGGGACGAAAACGGAAAATTTTTTAGCGAAATTTCTATTTTTTTCCTCAATTTCCTAGATTTTTTCCTCATTTTATGACGAAATCACCGAAAGAAGGGACGAAAACGGATAATTTTAGCGAAATTTCTAATTTTTTCCTCTATTTACTCGTTTTTTTTCCTAATTTTAAGACGAAATTACCGAAAAAAGGGAAGAAAACGGATAATTTTAGAAAAATTTCTATTTTTTCCTCTATTTACTCGTTTTTTTTCCTCATTTCATGACGATATTACCGAAAAAAGGAACGAAAACGGATAATTTTAGCGAAATTTCAATTTTTTTCCTCAATTTCCTAGATTTTTTCCTCATTTTATGACGAAATTACCAAAAAAATGGACCAAAACGGATAATTTTAGAAAATTTCTATTTTATCCTCTATTTTCTCGTTTTTTTCCTCATTTTATGACAAAATTACAAAAAAGGACGAAAATGGATAATTTTAGCGAAATTTCTATTTTTTCCTCTATTTACTCGTTTTTTTTCCTCATTTTATGACGAAATTACCATAAAAAGGGACGAAAACGGATAATTGTAGCGAAATTTCTATTTTTTCCACTATTTACTCGTTTTTTTTCCTCATTTTATGACGAAATTACCGAAAAAAAGGACGAAAACGGATAATTTTAGCGAAATTTCGATTTTTTCCTCTATTTACTCGTTTGTTTTCCTCATTGCATGACTGAATTACCGTAAAACTGGACGAATACGGATACTTTTAGCGAAATTTCTATTTTTTCCTCTATTTACTCGATTTTTTCCTCATTTTATGACGATATTACCAAAAAAAGGAACGATACCGGATAATTTTAGCAAAATTTCAATTTTTTTCCTCAATTTACTCGTTTTTTTTCCTCATTTAATGACGAAATTACCGAAAAAAGGGACGAAAACGGAAAATTTTTTAGCGAAATTTCTATTTTTTTCCTCAATTTCCTAGGTTTTTTCCTCATTTTATGACGAAATTACCGAAAAGAAGGAGGAAAACGGATAATTTTAGCGAAATTTCGATTTTTTCCTCTATTTACTCGATTTTTTCCTCATTGCATGACTAAATTACCGAAAAACGGGACGAATACGGATACTTTTAGCGAAATTTCTATTTTTTCCTCTATTTACTCGTTTTTTTTTTCCTCATTTCATGACGATATTACCGAAAAAAGGGCCGAAAACGGATAATTTTAGAAAATTTCTATTTTTTTCCTCTATTTACTCGTTTTTTTCCTCATTTTATGACAAAATTACAAAAAAGGACAAAAATGGATAATTTTAGCGAAATTTTTGTTTTTTTCCTCTTTTTACTCGCTTTATTTCCTCATTTTATGACGAAATTACCGAAAAAAAGGACGAAAACGGATAATTTTAGCGAAATCTCGATTTTTTGCTCTATTTACTCGTTTGTTTTCCTCATTGCATGACTAAATTACCGACAAACGGGACGAATACGGATAATTTTTGAAAATTTCTATTTTTTTCCTCTATTTACTCGTTTTTTTCCTCATTTTATGACAAAATTACAAAAAAAAGACAAAAATGGATAATTTTAGCGAAATTTCGATTTTTTCATCTATTTACTCGTTTGTTTTCCTCATTTTATGACGAAATTACCAAAAAAACGGTCGAAAACGGATAATTTTAGCGAAATTTTTATTTTTTTCCTCAATTTTCCCGTTTTTTTTCCTCATTTTATGACGAAATTACCGAAAAAAGGGACGAAAACGGATAATTATAGCGAAATTTTTATTGTTTTCCTCAATTTACTTGTTTTTTTTTCCTCATTTTATGACGAAATTACCGAAATAAAGGACGAAAACTGATAATTTTAGCGAAATATCGATTTTTTCCTCTATTTACTCGTGTGTTTTCCTCATTGCATGACTAAATTACCGAAAAAAAGGACGAATACGGATAATTTTAGCGAAATTTCTATTTTTTCCTCTATTTACTCGTTTTTTTTCCTAATTTTAAGACAAAATTACCGAAAAAAGGGACGAAAACGGATAATTTTAGCGAAATTTTAATTTTTTTCCTCAATTTACTTGTTTTTTTTCCTCATTTAATGACGAAATAACCGAAAAAAGGGACGAAGACGGAAAATTTTTTAGCGAAATTTCTATTTTTTTCCTCAATTTCCTAGATTTTTTCCTCATTTTATGACGAAATCACCGAAAAAAGGGACGAAAACGGATAATTTTAGGGAAATTTCTATTTTTTCTTCTATTTACTCGTTTTTTTTCCTAATTTTTAGACGAAATTACCGAAAAAAGGGAAGAAAACGGATAATTTTAGAAAAATTTCTATTTTTTCCTCTGTTTACTCGTTTTTTTTCCTCATTTCATGACGATATTACCGAAAAAAGGAACGAAAACGGATAATTTTAGCGAAATTTCTATTTTTTTCCTCAATTTCCTAGATTTTTTCCTCATTTTATGACGAAATTACCAAAAAAATGGACCAAAACGGATAATTTTAGAAAATTTCTATTTTATCCTCTATTTACTCGTTTTTTTCCTCATTTTAAGACAAAATTACAAAAAAGGACGAAAATGGATAATTTTAGCGAAATTTCTATTTTTTCCTCTATTTACTCGTTTTTTTTCCTCATTTTATGACGAAATTACCAAAAAAAGGGACGAAAACGGATAATTTTAGCGAAATTTCAAATTTTTTCCTCAATTTACTCGTTCTTTTCCTCTTTTTATGACGAAATTACCGAAAAAAGGGACGAAAACGGATAATTTTAGCGAAATTTCAATTTTTTCTCTATTTTCTCATTGATTTTCCTCATCTTATGACGAAATTACCATAAAAAGGGACGAAAACGGATAATTGTAGCGAAATTTCTATTTTTTCCCCTATTTACTCGTTTTTTTTCCTCATTTTATGACGAAATTACCGAAAAAAAGGACGAAAACGGATAATTTTAGCGAAATATCGATTTTTTCATCTATTTACTCGTTTGTTTTTCTCATTTTATGACGAAATTACCAAAAAAAGGGTCGAAAACGGATAATTTTAGCGAAATTTTTATTTTTTTCCTCAATTTACCCGTTTTTTTCTCAATTAATGACGAAATTACCGAAAAAAGGGACGAAAACGGATAAATTTAGCGAAATTTCTATTTTTTTCCTCTTTTTACTCGTTTTTTTTCCTCATTTTATGACAAAATTACAAAAAAGGACGAAAATGGATAATTTTAGCGAAATTTCTATTTTTTCCTCTATTTACTCGTTTTTTTTCCTCATTTTATGACGAAATTACCATAAAAAGGGACGAAAACGGATAATTGTAGCGAAATTTCTATTTTTTCCACTATTTACTCGTTTTTTTTTCCTCATTTTATGACGAAATTACCGAAAAAAAGGACGAAAACGGATAATTTTAGCGAAATTTCGATTTTTTCCTCTATTTACTCGTTTGTTTTCCTCATTGCATGACTGAATTACCGTAAAACGGGACGAATACGGATACTTTTAGCGAAATTTCTATTTTTTCCTCTATTTACTCGATTTTTTCCTCATTTTATGACGATATTAGCAAAAAAAGGAACGATACCGGATAATTTTAGCAAAATTTCAATTTTTTTCCTCAATTTACTCGTTTTTTTTCCTCATTTAATGACGAAATTACCGAAAAAAGGGACGAAAACGGAAAATTTTTTAGCGAAATTTCTATTTTTTTCCTCAATTTCCTAGATTTTTTCCTCATTTTATGACGAAATTTCCGAAAAGAAGGACGAAAACGGATAATTTTAGAAAATTTCTATTTTTTTCCTCTATTTACTCGTTTTTTTCCTCATTTTATGACAAAATTACAAAAAAAAGGACAAAAATGGATAATTTTAGCGAAATTTTTGTTTTTTTCCTCTTTTTACTCGCTTTATTTCCTCATTTTATGACGAAATTACCGAAAAAAAGGACGAAAACGGATAATTTTAGCGAAATCTCGATTTTTTCCTCAATTTACTAGTTTGTTTTCCTCATTGCATGACTAAATTACCGACAAACGGGACGAATACGGATAATTTTTGAAAATTTCTATTTTTTTCCTCTATTTACTCGTTTTTTCCTCATTTTATGACAAAATTACAAAAAAAAAGACAAAAATGGATAATTTTAGCGAAATTTCGATTTTTTCATCTATTTACTCGTTTGTTTTCCTCATTTTATGTCGAAATTACCAAAAAAAGGGTCGAAAACGGATAATTTTAGCGAAATTTTTATTTTTGTCATCAATTTTCCCGTTTTTTTTCCTCATTTTATGACGAAATTACCGAAAAAAGGGACGAAAACGGATAATTATAGCGAAATTTTTATTGTTTTCCTCAATTTACTCGTTTTTTTTCCTCATTTTATGACGAAATTACCGAAAAAAGGGACGAAAACGGAAAATTTTTTAGCGAAATTTCTATTTTTTTCCTCAATTTCCTAGATTTTTTCCTCATTTTATGACGAAATCACCGAAAAAAGGGACGAAAACGGATAATTTTAGGGAAATTTCTATTTTTTCCTCTATTTACTCGTTTTTTTTCCTCATTTTATGACGAAATTACCAAAAAAAGGGACGAAAACGGATAATTTTAGCGAAATTTCAAATTTTTTCCTCAATTTACTCGTTCTTTTCCTCTTTTTATGACGAAATTACCGAAAAAAGGGACGAAAACGGATAATTTTAGCGAAATTTCAATTTTTTCTCTATTTTCTCATTGATTTTCCTCATCTTATGACGAAATTACCATAAAAAGGGACGAAAACGGATAATTGTAGCGAAATTTCTATTTTTTCCCCTATTTACTCGTTTTTTTTCCTCATTTTATGACGAAATTACCGAAAAAAAGGACGAAAACGGATAATTTTAGCGAAATATCGATTTTTTCATCTATTTACTCGTTTGTTTTTCTCATTTTATGACGAAATTACCAAAAAAAGGGTCGAAAACGGATAATTTTAGCGAAATTTTTATTTTTTTCCTCAATTTACCCGTTTTTTTCTCAATTAATGACGAAATTACCGAAAAAAGGGACGAAAACGGATAAATTTAGCGAAATTTCTATTTTTTTCCTCTTTTTACTCGTTTTTTTTCCTCATTTCATGACGATATTACCGAAAAAAGGGCCGAAATCGGATAATTTTTTAGCGAAATTTCTATTTTTTCCCCTATTTACTCGTTTTTTTTCCTCATTTTATGACGAAATTACCGAAAAAAGGAACGAAAACGGATAATTTTAGCGAAATTTCTATTTTTTTCCTCAATTTCCTAGATTTTTTCCTCATTTTATGACGAAATTACCAAAAAAATGGACCAAAACGGATAATTTTAGAAAATTTCTATTTTATCCTCTATTTACTCGTTTTTTTCCTCATTTTATGACAAAATTACAAAAAAGGACGAAAATGGATAATTTTAGCGAAATTTCTATTTTTTCCTCTATTTACTCGTTTTTTTTCCTCATTTTATGACGAAATTACCATAAAAAGGGACGAAAACGGATAATTGTAGCGAAATTTCTATTTTTTCCACTATTTACTCGTTTTTTTTCATCATTTTATGACGAAATTACCGAAAAAAAGGACGAAAACGGATAATTTTAGCGAAATTTCGATTTTTTCCTCAATTTACTCGTTTGTTTTCCTCATTGCATGACTGAATTACCGTAAAACGGGACGAATACGGATACTTTTAGCGAAATTTCTATTTTTTCCTCTATTTACTCGATTTTTTCCTCATTTTATGACGATATTAGCAAAAAAAGGAACGATACCGGATAATTTTAGCAAAATTTCAATTTTTTTCCTCAATTTACTCGTTTTTTTTCCTCATTTAATGACGAAATTACCGAAAAAAGGGACGAAAACGGAAAATTTTTTAGCGAAATTTCTATTTTTTTCCTCAATTTCCTAGATTTTTTCCTCATTTTATGACGAAATTTCCGAAAAGAAGGACGAAAACGGATAATTTTAGAAAATTTCTATTTTTTTCCTCTATTTACTCGTTTTTTTCCTCATTTTATGACAAAATTACAAAAAAAAGGACAAAAATGGATAATTTTAGCGAAATTTTTGTTTTTTTCCTCTTTTTACTCGCTTTATTTCCTCATTTTATGACGAAATTACCGAAAAAAAGGACGAAAACGGATAATTTTAGCGAAATCTCGATTTTTTCCTCAATTTACTAGTTTGTTTTCCTCATTGCATGACTAAATTACCGACAAACGGGACGAATACGGATAATTTTTGAAAATTTCTATTTTTTTCCTCTATTTACTCGTTTTTTCCTCATTTTATGACAAAATTACAAAAAAAAAGACAAAAATGGATAATTTTAGCGAAATTTCGATTTTTTCATCTATTTACTCGTTTGTTTTCCTCATTTTATGTCGAAATTACCAAAAAAAGGGTCGAAAACGGATAATTTTAGCGAAATTTTTATTTTTGTCATCAATTTTCCCGTTTTTTTTCCTCATTTTATGACGAAATTACCGAAAAAAGGGACGAAAACGGATAATTATAGCGAAATTTTTATTGTTTTCCTCAATTTACTCGTTTTTTTTCCTCATTTTATGACGAAATTACCGAAAAAAGGGACGAAAACGGAAAATTTTTTAGCGAAATTTCTATTTTTTTCCTCAATTTCCTAGATTTTTTCCTCATTTTATGACGAAATCACCGAAAAAAGGGACGAAAACGGATAATTTTAGGGAAATTTCTATTTTTTCTTCTATTTACTCGTTTTTTTTCCTAATTTTTAGACGAAATTACCGAAAAAAGGGAAGAAAACGGATAATTTTAGAAAAATTTCTATTTTTTCCTCTGTTTACTCGTTTGTTTTCCTCATTTCATGACGATATTACCGACAAATGGCCGAAAACGGATAATTTTTTAGCAAAATTTCTATTTTTTCCCCTATTTACTCGTTTTTTTCCTCATTTTATGACGAAATTACCGAAAAAAGGAACGAAAACGGATAATTTTAGCGAAATTTCTATTTTTTTCCTCAATTTCCTAGATTTTTTCCTCATTTTATGACGAAATTACCAAAAAAATGGACCAAAACGGATAATTTTAGAAAATTTCTATTTTATCCTCTATTTACTCGTTTTTTTCCTCATTTTAAGACAAAATTACAAAAAAGGACGAAAATGGATAATTTTAGCGAAATTTCTATTTTTTCCTCTATTTACTCGTTTTTTTTCCTCATTTTATGACGAAATTGCCAAAAAAAGGGACGAAAACGGATAATTTTAGCGAAATTTCAAATTTTTTCCTCAATTTACTCGTTCTTTTCCTCTTTTTATGACGAAATTACCGAAAAAAGGGACGAAAACGGATAATTTTAACGAAATTTCAATTTTTTCACTATTTTCTCATTGATTTTCCTCATCTTATGACGAAATTACCATAAAAAGGGACGAAAACGGATAATTGTAGCGAAATTTCTATTTTTTCCCCTATTTACTCGTTTTTTTTCCTCATTTTATGACGAAATTACCGAAAAAAAGGACGAAAACGGATAATTTTAGCGAAATTTCGATTTTTTCCTCTATTTACTCGATTTTTTCCTCATTGCATGACTGAATTACCGTAAAACGGGACGAATACGGATACTTTTAGCGAAATTTCTATTTTTTCCTCTATTTACTCGATTTTTTCCTCATTTTATGACGATATTAGCAAAAAAAGGAACGATACCGGATAATTTTAGCAAAATTTCAATTTTTTTCCTCAATTTACTCGTTTTTTTTCCTCATTTAATGACGAAATTACCGAAAAAAGGGACGAAAACGGAAAATTTTTTAGCGAAATTTCTATTTTTTTCCTCAATTTCCTAGATTTTTTCCTCATTTTATGACGAAATTTCCGAAAAGAAGGACGAAAACGGATAATATTAGCGAAATTTCGATTTTTTCCTCTATTTACTCGTTTTTTTTCCTCATTGCATGACTAAATTACCGAAAAACGGGACGAATACGGATACTTTTAGCGAAATTTCTATTTTTTCCTCTATTTACTCGTTTTTTTCCTCATTTTATGACGATATTACCAGAAAAAGGGACGAAAACGGATAATTTTAGAAAAATTTCTATTTTTTCCTCTATTTACTCGTTCTTTCTCCTCATTTCATGACGATATTACCGAAAAAAGGGCCGAAAACGGATAATTTTAGAAAATTTCTATTTTTTTCCTGTATTTACTCCTTTTTTTCCTCATTTTATGACAAAATTACAAAAAAAAGGACAAAAATGGATAATTTTAGCGAAATTTTTGTTTTTTTCCTCTTTTTACTCGCTTTATTTCCTCATTTTATGACGAAATTACCGAAAAAAAGGACGAAAACGGATAATTTTAGCGAAATCTCGATTTTTTCCTCAATTTACTAGTTTGTTTTCCTCATTGCATGACTAAATTACCGACAAACGGGACGAATACGGATAATTTTTGAAAATTTCTATTTTTTTCCTCTATTTACTCGTTTTTTTCCTCATTTTATGACAAAATTACAAAAAAAAAGACAAAAATGGATAATTTTAGCGAAATTTCGATTTTTTCATCTATTTACTCGTTTGTTTTCCTCATTTTATGTCGAAATTACCAAAAAAAGGGTCGAAAACGGATAATTTTAGCGAAATTTTTATTTTTGTCATCAATTTTCCCGTTTTTTTTCCTCATTTTATGACGAAATTACCGAAAAAAGGGACGAAAACGGATAATTATAGCGAAATTTTTATTGTTTTCCTCAATTTACTCGTTTTTTTTCCTCATTTTATGACGAAATTACCGAAAAAAGGGACGAAAACGGAAAATTTTTTAGCGAAATTTCTATTTTTTTCCTCAATTTCCTAGATTTTTTCCTCATTTTTAGACGAAATTACCGAAAAAAGGGAAGAAAACGGATAATTTTAGAAAAATTTCTATTTTTTCCTCTGTTTACTCGTTTTTTTTCCTCATTTCATGACGATATTACCGACAAATGGCCGAAAACGGATAATTTTTTAGCAAAATTTCTATTTTTTCCCCTATTTACTCGTTTTTTTCCTCATTTTATGACGAAATTACCGAAAAAAGGAACGAAAACGGATAATTTTAGCGAAATTTCTATTTTTTTCCTCAATTTCCTAGATTTTTTTCTCATTTTATGACGAAATTACCAAAAAAATGGACCAAAACGGATAATTTTAGAAAATTTCTATTTTATCCTCTATTTACTCGTTTTTTTCCTCATTTTAAGACAAAATTACAAAAAAGGACGAAAATGGATAATTTTATCGAAATTTCTATTTTTTCCTCTATTTACTCGTTTTTTTTCCTCATTTTATGACGAAATTACCAAAAAAAGGGACGAAAACGGATAATTTTAGCGAAATTTCAAATTTTTTCCTCAATTTACTCGTTCTTTTCCTCTTTTTATGACGAAATTACCGAAAAAAGGGACGAAAACGGATAATTTTAGCGAAATTTCAATTTTTTCTCTATTTTCTCATTGATTTTCCTCATCTTATGACGAAATTACCATAAAAAGGGACGAAAACGGATAATTGTAGCGAAATTTCTATTTTTTCCCCTATTTACTCGTTTTTTTTCCTCATTTTATGACGAAATTACCGAAAAAAAGGAAGAAAACGGATAATTTTAGCGAAAAATCGATTTTTTCATCTATTTACTCGTTTGTTTTTCTCATTTTATGACGAAATTACCAAAAAAAGGGTCGAAAACGGATAATTTTAGCGAAATTTTTATTTTTTTCCTCAATTTACCCGTTTTTTTCTCAATTAATGACGAAATTACCGAAAAAAGGGACGAAAACGGATAAATTTAGCGAAATTTCTATTTTTTTCCTCTTTTTACTCGTTTTTTTTCCTCATTTCATGACGATATTACCGAAAAAAGGGCCGAAAACGGATAATTTTTTAGCGAAATTTCTATTTTTTCCCCTATTTACTCGTTTTTTTTCCTCATTTTATGACGAAATTACCGAAAAAAGGAACGAAAACGGATAATTTTAGCGAAATTTCTATTTTTTTCCTCAATTTCCTAGATTTTTTCCTCATTTTATGACGAAATTACCAAAAAAATGGACCAAAACGGATAATTTTAGAAAATTTCTATTTTATCCTCTATTTACTCGTTTTTTTCCTCATTTTATGACAAAATTACAAAAAAGGACGAAAATGGATAATTTTAGCGAAATTTCTATTTTTTCCTCTATTTACTCGTTTTTTTTCCTCATTTTATGACGAAATTACCATAAAAAGGGACGAAAACGGATAATTGTAGCGAAATTTCTATTTTTTCCACTATTTACTCGTTTTTTTTCCTCATTTTATGACGAAATTACCGAAAAAAAGGACGAAAACGGATAATTTTAGCGAAATTTCGATTTTTTCCTCTATTTACTCGTTTGTTTTCCTCATTGCATGACTGAATTACCGTAAAACGGGACGAATACGGATACTTTTAGCGAAATTTCTATTTTTTCCTCTATTTACTCTATTTTTTCCTCATTTTATGACGATATTAGCAAAAAAAGGAACGATACCGGATAATTTTAGCAAAATTTCAATTTTTTTCCTCAATTTACTCGTTTTTTTCCTCATTTAATGACGAAATTACCGAAAAAAGGGACGAAAACGGAAAATTTTTTAGCGAAATTTCTATTTTTTTCCTCAATTTCCTAGATTTTTTCCTCATTTTATGACGAAATTTCCGAAAAGAAGGACGAAAACGGATAATATTAGCGAAATTTCGATTTTTTCCTCTATTTACTCGTTTTTTTTCCTCATTGCATGACTAAATTACCGAAAAACGGGACGAATACGGATACTTTTAGCGAAATTTCTATTTTTTCCTCTATTTACTCGTTTTTTTCCTCATTTTATGACGATATTACCAGAAAAAGGGACGAAAACGGATAATTTTAGAAAAACTTCTATTTTTTCCTCTATTTACTCGTTCTTTCTCCTCATTTCATGACGATATTACCGAAAAAAGGGCCGAAAACGGATAATTTTAGAAAATTTCTATTTTTTTCCTCTATTTACTCGTTTTTTTCCTCATTTTATGACAAAATTACAAAAAAAAGGACAAAAATGGATAATTTTAGCGAAATTTTTGTTTTTTTCCTCTTTTTACTCGTTTTTTTTCCTCATTTTATGACGAAATTACCAAAAAAAGGGACGAAAACGGATAATTTTAGCGAAATTTCAAATTTTTTCCTCAATTTACTCGTTCTTTTCCTCTTTTTATGACGAAATTACCGAAAAAAGGGACGAAAACGGATAATTTTAGCGAAATTTCAATTTTTTCTCTATTTTCTCATTGATTTTCCTCATCTTATGACGAAATACCATAAAAAGGGACGAAAACGGATAATTGTAGCGAAATTTCTATTTTTTCCCCTATTTACTCGTTTTTTTTCCTCATTTTATGACGAAATTACCGAAAAAAAGGAAGAAAACGGATAATTTTAGCGAAAAATCGATTTTTTCATCTATTTACTCGTTTGTTTTTCTCATTTTATGACGAAATTACCAAAAAAAGGGTCGAAAACGGATAATTTTAGCGAAATTTTTATTTTTTTCCTCAATTTACCCGTTTTTTTCTCAATTAATGACGAAATTACCGAAAAAAGGGACGAAAACGGATAAATTTAGCGAAATTTCTATTTTTTTCCTCTTTTTACTCGTTTTTTTTCCTCATTTCATGACGATATTACCGAAAAAAGGGCCGAAAACGGATAATTTTTTAGCGAAATTTCTATTTTTTCCCCTATTTACTCGTTTTTTTTCCTCATTTTATGACGAAATTACCGAAAAAAGGAACGAAAACGGATAATTTTAGCGACATTTCTATTTTTTTCCTCAATTTCCTAGATTTTTTCCTCATTTTATGACGAAATTACCAAAAAAATGGACCAAAACGGATAATTTTAGAAAATTTCTATTTTATCCTCTATTTACTCGTTTTTTTCCTCATTTTATGACAACATTACAAAAAAGGACGAAAATGGATAATTTTAGCGAAATTTCTATTTTTTCCTCTATTTACTCGTTTTTTTTCCTCATTTTATGACGAAATTACCATAAAAAGGGACGAAAACGGATAATTGTAGCGAAATTTCTATTTTTTCCACTATTTACTCGTTTTTTTTCCTCATTTTATGACGAAATTACCGAAAAAAAGGACGAAAACGGATAATTTTAGCGAAATTTCGATTTTTTCCTCTATTTACTCGTTTGTTTTCCTCATTGCATGACTGAATTACCGTAAAACGGGACGAATACGGATACTTTTAGCGAAATTTCTATTTTTTCCTCTATTTACTCTATTTTTTCCTCATTTTATGACGATATTAGCAAAAAAAGGAACGATACCGGATAATTTTAGCAAAATTTCAATTTTTTTCCTCAATTTACTCGTTTTTTTCCTCATTTAATGACGAAATTACCGAAAAAAGGGACGAAAACGGAAAATTTTTTAGCGAAATTTCTATTTTTTTCCTCAATTTCCTAGATTTTTTCCTCATTTTATGACGAAATTTCCGAAAAGAAGGACGAAAACGGATAATATTAGCGAAATTTCGATTTTTTCCTCTATTTACTCGTTTTTTTTTCCTCATTGCATGACTAAATTACCGAAAAACGGGACGAATACGGATACTTTTAGCGAAATTTCTATTTTTTCCTCTATTTACTCGTTTTTTTCCTCATTTTATGACGATATTACCAGAAAAAGGGACGAAAACGGATAATTTTAGAAAAACTTCTATTTTTTCCTCTATTTACTCGTTCTTTCTCCTCATTTCATGACGATATTACCGAAAAAAGGGCCGAAAACGGATAATTTTAGAAAATTTATATTTTTTTCCTCTATTTACTCGTTTTTTTCCTCATTTTATGACAAAATTACAAAAAAAAGGACAAAAATGGATAATTTTAGCGAAATTTTTGTTTTTTTCCTCTTTTTACTCGCTTTATTTCCTCATTTTATGACGAAATTACCGAAAAAAAGGACGAAAACGGATAATTTTAGCGAAATCTCGATTTTTTCCTCAATTTACTAGTTTGTTTTCCTCATTGCATGACTAAATTACCGACAAACGGGACGAATACGGATAATTTTTGGAAATTTCTATTTTTTTCCTCTATTTACTCGTTTTTTTCCTCATTTTATGACAAAATTACAAAAAAAAGACAAAAATGGATAATTTTAGCGAAATTTCGATTTTTTCATCTATTTACTCGTTTGTTTTCCTCATTTTATGTCGAAATTACCAAAAAAAGGGTCGAAAACGTATAATTTTAGCGAAATTTTTATTTTTGTCATCAATTTTCCCGTTTTTTTTCCTCATTTTATGACGAAATTACCGAAAAAAGGGATGAAAACGGATAATTATAGCGAAATTTTTATTGTTTTCCTCAATTTACTCGTTTTTTTTCCTCATTTTATGACGAAATTACCGAAAAAAGGGACGAAAACGGATAATTATAGCGAAATTTTTATTGTTTTCCTCAATTTACTCGTTTTTTTTCCTCATTTTATGACGAATTACCGAAATAAAGGACGAAAACTGATAATTTTAGCGAAATATCGATTTTTTCCTCTATTTACTCGTTTGTTCTCCTCATTGCATGACTAAATTACCGAAAAACGGGACGAATACGGATAATTTTTGCGAAATTTCTATTTTTTCCTCTATTTACTCTTTTTTTTCCTTATTTTATGACGATATTACCAAAAAAAGGGATGAAAACGGATAATTTTAGCGAAATTTTAATTTTTTTCCTCAATTTACTTGTTTTTTTTTCCTCATTTAATGACGAAATTACCGAAAAAAGGGACGAAAACGGAAAATCTTTTAGCGAAATTTCTATTTTTTTCCTCAATTTCCTAGATTTTTTCCTCATTTTATGACGAAATCACCGAAAAAAGGAACGAAAACGGATAATTTAGCGAAATTTCTATATTTTTCCTCAATTTCCTAGATTTTTTCCTCATTTTATGACGAAATTACCACAAAAATGGACCAAAACGGATAATTTTAGAAAATTTCCATTTTATCCTCTATTTACTCGATTTTTTCCTCATTTTATGACAAAATTACAAAAAAGGACGAAAATGGATAATTTTAGCGAAATTTGTATTTTTTCCTCTATTTACTCGTTTTTTTTCCTCATTTTATGACGAAATTACCAAAAAAAGGGACGAAAACGGATAATTTTAGCGAAATTTCAAATTTTTTCCTCAATTTACTCGTTCTTTTCCTCATTTTATGACGAAATTACCGAAAAAAGGGACGAAAACGGATAATTTTAGCGAAATTTCAATTTTTTCTCTATTTTCTCATTGATTTTCCTCATCTTATGTCGAAATTACCATAAAAAGGGACGAAAACGGATAATTGTAGCGAAATTTCTATTTTTTCACCTATTTACTCGTTTTTTTTCCTCATTTTATGACGAAATTACCGAAAAAGAGGACGAAAACGGATAATTTTAGCGAAAATTCTATTTTTTCCTCTATTTACTCGTTTGTTTTCCTCATTGCATGACTGAATTACCGTAATACGGGACGAATACGGATACTTTTAGCGAAATTTCTATTTTTTCCTCTATTTACTCGATTTTTTCCTCATTTTATGACGATATTACCAAAAAAAGGAGCGAAACGGGATAATTTTAGCAAAATTTCAATTTTTTTCCTCAATTTACTCGTTTTTTTTCCTCATTTAATGACGAAATTACCGAAAAAAGGGACGAAAACGGAAAATTTTTTAGCGAAATTTCTATTTTTTTCCTCAATTTCCTAGATTTTTTCCTCATTTTATGACGAAATTACCGAAAAGAAGGACGAAAACGGAGAATTTTTGCGAAATTTCGATTTTTTCCTCTATTTACTCGTTTGTTTTCCTCATTGCATGACTAAATTACCGAAAAACGGGACGAATACGGATACTTTTAGCGAAATTTCTATTTTTTCCTCTATTTACTCGTTTTTTTCCTCATTTTATGACGATATTACCAGAAAAAGGGACGAAAACGGATAATTTTAGAAAAATTTTTATTTTTTCCTCAATTTACTTTTTTTTTTTCCTCATTTAATGACGAAATTACCAAAAAAAGGGATGAAAACGGAAAATTTTTTATCGAAATTTCTATTTTTTTTCTCAATTTCCTAGATTTTTTCCTCATTTTATGACGAAATTACCGAAAAGAGTGACGAAAACGGATTATTTTAGCGAAATTTCTATTTTTTTCCTCTATTTACTCATTGTTTTTCCTCATTTTATGACGAAATTACCATAAAAAGGGACGAAAACGGATATTTGTAGCGAAATTTCTATTTTTTCCTCTATTTACTCGTTTTTTTTCCTAATTTTAAGACGAAATTAACGAAAAAAGGGAAGAAAACGGATAATTTTAGCGAAATTTCTATTTTTTCCTCTATTTACTCGTTTTTTTCCTCATCTTATGATTTTAGCGAAATTTTAATTTTATTTCCATTTTTTCCTTAATTTTCCTAATTTTATCGAGATATGACCGAAAAAAGCAACAAAAAATAATGATAATTGCGTAATTTCATTTTTTTTCCTCTTTTTTTCTTAATTTTCCTCATTTTATAGAGATATAATCGAAAAAAGCAACAAAAACTAATAATTTTAGGGAATTTATTTTTCCTCATTTTTTTAATTAATTTTCTTAATTTTATCGAGATATGACCGACAAAAGGAAAAAAAACGAATAGTTTAGGCGTAATTTAATTTTTTTTACTCTTTTTTTTCTCAATTTTCCTCATTTCATCGAGAGTTTATCGAAAAAAGCAACAAAAAAAAAATAATTTTAGTAAAATTTCAATTATTTTTTTTTGTATTTTTTCTTTAATTTTCCCTGTTTTACCGAGATATTATCGAAAAACTCTACAAAAACGAATATTATTAGCGAAATTTCTATTTCTTCCCCTTTATTTCAACATTTTATCGAGATATGACCGAAAAATGCAACAATAAATATTTTTGAAGGTGAAATTTCAATTTTTCCTCTTTTTTCCTCAATTTTCCTCATATTATCGATATATTATCAAAAAAAGCAACAAAAAAGAAAAAATTTTAGCGAAATTTCTATTTTTTCCTCATTTTTTCCTTATTTATTCTCATTTTCTCGAGATATTATCGAAAAAAGCAACAAAAACGAATAATTTTAGCGAAATTTTAATTTCATTCCCTTTTTTTTCCTTAATCTTCCTCATTTTATGGAGAATTTAACGAAAAAAGCAACAAAAAACGAATAATTTAAGCGAAATTTAATTTTTTTTCCATAATTATTCTCATTTTATTAAGAATTATTTGAAAAAAGCAACAAAATCGAATAATTTAAGCGAAATTTCAATTTTTTTCATTATTTTTTCGTTATTTTTCCTCATATTATAGAGATATAATCGAAAAAAAGCAAGAAAAACGAATAGTATTAGCAAATTTTCTTTTTCTTTTCCTTTTTTTTCCACATTTTTATGAGATATGACCTAAAAAAGCGACAAAAAATTATTTTTTAAGCAAAATTTCATTTTTTCCTCTTTTTTCTTAATTTTGCTCATATTATCGAGATATTATCAAAAAAAACAACAAAAATGAATAATTTTAGCGTAATTTCATTATTTTTCCTCTTTTCCTTCCAATTTTCCTCATTTAATCGAGATATATTCGAAAAAAGCAACAAAAACGAATACTTTTAGGGAATTTTTTTCTCTTTTTCTCCCTTAATTATCTTAATTTTATCGATATATGACCGAGAAAAGAAACAAAAACGAATAGTCTTGGCTTAATTTCATTTTCTTCCTTTTTTTCTCAATTTTCCTCATTTCATCGAGTTATAATCGAAAAAAGGAAGAAAAACGAATAATATTAACATATTATCAATTTTTTTCAATTCTTTCCTTAATTTTGCTCGTTTTATCGAGAAATTATCGAAAAAAGCAACAAAAACGAATAATTTTAGCGAAATTTTAATTTTCCTTCCATTTTTTTTCCTTAATTTTCCTCATTTTATTGAGAATTTATCGAAAAAAGCAACAAAAAAAGAATAATTTTAGGGAATTTTTTATTATTTTTTTCGGTATTTTTTCTTTAATTTTCCCCGTTTTACCGCAATATTTTCGAAAAACGCTACAAAAACGAATAATATTAGCGAAATTTCTATATCTTCCCCTTTATTTCCACATTTTATCGAGATAAGACCGAAAAAAGCAACAAAAAATAATTTTCAAGGTGAAATTTCAATTTTTCCTCTTTTTTCCTTAATTTTCCTCATATTATCGTGATCTTATCAAAAAAGCAACAAAAAAGAATAATTATAGGGAAATTTCAATTTTACCTAATTTTTTCCTTTCATTTCTCATTTTCTCAAGATATTATCGAAAAAAGCAACAACAACAAGTAATTTTAGCTAAATTTTCATTTTATATCCATTTTTTTTCCCTAATGTTCCGCATTTTATCGGAAATTTATTTAACAAAGCAACAAAATTGAATAACTTTTGCGAAATTTTAATTTTACTTCCATTTTTTTCCTTAATTTTCCTCATTTATCGAGAATTTATTGAAAAAAGAAACGAAAAACGAATAATTTTATTTAAAATTCAATTATTTTTTTTGTATTTTTTCTTTATGTTTTCCTGTTATACCGAGATATTATCGAAAAACGCTGCAAAAACGAATAATATTAGCTAAATTTATATTTCTCTCACTTTATTACCGCATTTTATCGAGATATGACCAAAAAAAGCAACAAAAAATAATTTTTAAGGTGAAATTTCAATTTTTTCTTTTTTTTCTTATATTCATCATTTTATCATGATATTATCGAAAAATGCAACAAAAACGAATAATTTTAGGGATTTTTTTTTCCCTCTTTGTTTCCCTTAATTTTCTTAATTTTATCAAGATATGACCGAAAAAAGCGAAAAAAACGAATAATTTTAGTGAAATTTCAATTATTTTTTTCTGTATTTTTTCTTTATTTTCCCCGTTTTACCGAGATATTATCGAAAAACGCTACAAAAACGAATAATATTAGCGAAATTTCTATTCCTTCCAGTTTCTTTCCACATTTAATCGAGATATGACCAAAAAAAGCAACAAAAAATAATGATTTAGGCGAAATTTCAAATTTTTCCTCTTTTTTTTCACTAATTTTCCTCATTTTATCGAGATATGGCCGAAAAAATAGAAAAAAATGATTAATTTTAGTATAATTTTAATTTTTTTTCCTTTATTTTTATTTAATCTTCCTTATTTGATGTAGAATTTATCGAAAAAAGCAACAAAAAATATTTTAGCGAAATTTCAATTTTTTTCTTCTTTTTTTTCCTAAATTTTCCTCATTTCATGAAGAATTTTTTTAAAAAAAGCAACAAAATCGAATAATTTAAGCGATATTTCCATTTTTTTCCTTAATTTTTCGTTATTTTTCCTCATTTTATAGAGATATTATCGAAAAAAGCAAGAAAAACGAATATTATTAGCAAATCATCTTTTTCTTCCCCTTTATTTCCACATTTAATCGAGATATGACCGAAAACAGCAACAAAAAATAATTTTTATGGCGAAATTTCAATTTATCCTCTTTATTCCTTAATGTTCCACATATTATCGAGATATTATCAAAAAAAGCAACAAAAACGAATAATTTTATCAAATTATCTATTTTTTCCAATTCTTTCGTTAATTTTGATCGTTTTTTCGAGATATTATCGAAAAAAGGCAACTAAAACGAATAGTATTAGTGAAATTTTAATTTTATTTCCATTTTTTTTCCTTAATTTTCCTCATTTTATCGAGAATTTATCGAAAAAATCAATAAATTACCAATAATATTAGTGAAATTTCAATTATTTTTTTTTGTATTTTTTGTTTAATTTTACCCGATTTACCGAAATATTATTGAAAAACGCTACAAAAACGAATAGTATTAGCGAAATTTCTATTTCTTCACCTTTATTTCCACATTTTGTCGAGATATGACCGAAAAAAGCAACAAAAATAATTTTCAAGGCGATATTTCAACTTTTCCTCTTTTTTCCTTAATTTTCCTCATTTTATCGAGATATTACCGAAAAAAGCGAAAAAAATGATTAATTTTAGTGATATTTCAATTTTTTTCCTCTTTATTCCTTTATTTTCATTATTTTATCGAGATATTATAGAAAAAAGCAAGAAAAACGAATATTATTAGCAAAATTTCTTTTTCTTCCCCTTTATTTCCACATTTAATCGAGATATGAATGAAAACAGCAACAAAAAATAATTTTTATGGCGAAATTTCAATTTTTCCTCTTTATTCCTTAATGTTCCACATATTATCGAGATATTATCAAAAAAAGCAACAAAAACGAATAATTTTAGCGTAATTTCATTATTTTTCCTCCTTTCTTCCTAATTTTCCTAATTTTATCGAGATATGACCGAAAAAAAGCAACAAAAAATAATGATTAAGGCGTTATTTCATTTTTTTCCTAATTTTCTACATTTAATCGAGATATGATCGAAAAAAGCAACAAAAACGAATAACTTAAGGGATTTTTTTATCTCTTTTTTTCCCTTAATTTTCTTAATTTTATCGAGATATGACCGACAAAAGAAACAAAAACGAATAATCTAGGCCTAATTTCATTTTTTCCTCTTTTTTTCCTTAATTTTCCTCATTTCAGCGAGATATAATCGAAAAAAGAAAGAAATTCGAATAGTTTTAACAAGTTATCAATTTTTTCCTATTCTTTCCCTAATTTTGCTCGTTTTATCGAGATATTATCGAAAAAAGCAAGAAAATAAATAATTTTAGCGAAATTTTCATTTTATTACTATTTTTTTCCCTAATCTTCCTCATTTTATCGGAAATTTATTGAACAAAAAAACAAAAAACAATAATTTTTGTGAAATTTTAATTTTATTTCCATTTTTTTCCTTAATTTTACTTCTTTTATCGAGAATTTATTAAAAAGATTTACAAAAAACGAATAATTTTAGTGAAATTTCAATTATTTTTTTCTGTTTTTTTTTTCTTTCAGTTTCCCTGTTTTACCTAAATAATATTGAAAAAACTACAAAAACGAATAATATTAGCGAAATATCTTTTTTTCTCCCTTTATTACCGCATTTTATCGAGATATGACTGAAAAAAGCAACAAAAATAATTTTTAAGGCGAAATTTCAATTTTTCTTCTTTTTTCCTTATTTTACCTCATATTATCGAGATATTATCGAAAAATGCAACGAAACGAATAATTTTAGCGAAATTTTAATTATTTTTTACTGTATTTTTCTGTTTTATTTTCCCCGTTTTACCGAGATATTATCGAAAAACGCTACAAAAACGAATAATATTAGCGTAATTTCAATTTTTCCTCTTTTTTCCTAATTTTCCTCATTTAATCGAGATATAATCGAAAAAAGCAACAAAAACTAATAATTTAGGGAATTTATATTTCCTTATTTTTTTACTTATTTTTTTGAATTTTTTCGAGATATGACCGACAAAATGAACAAAAACGAATAGTTTAGACGTAATTTCATTTTTTTCTCTTTTTTTTCCTTAAGTTTCCTTATATCATCGAGATATAACGAAAAATGCAACAAAAAATAATGATTTAAACAAAATTTCAATTTTCTTCTCTTTTTTTTCTTAATTTTCCTTAATTTAACGAGAAATGACCGAAAAAAGCGAAAAAAATGATTAATTTTAGTAAAATTTCAATTTTTTCCTCTTTATTCCTTTACTTTCATCATTTTAATGATAGATTATCGAAATAAGCAATATATAAGAATAATTTTAGTAAAATTTCTATTTTTTCCTTATTTTTTCCTTAGTTTTACTCATTTTCTTGAGAATTTATCAAAAAAGCAACAAAAAACGAAACATTTTAATGAAATTTAAATTTTATTTCCTCTTTTTTTTCTCCATTTTCCTCATTTTATCGAGAATTTTTTAAAAAAAGCAACAAAATCGAAGTATTTTAGCGAAATTTCAATTCATTTCCTTATTTTTTATTATTTTTCCTCATTTTATAGAGATATTATAAAAAAAAAAACAAAAACGAATAATGTTAACCCTTTCGCTTCGGTTGTCGTCCATAGACGACGGAGGTTTTTCTACGCCAGAGAACGAACGTCATCTATAGACGACGGAGATTTTCCTACGCAAACGAACGAACGTCGTCTATGGACGACGCAGGTAGAAATGGTCAATGGGTTCGGATTATAACCCTTGAACGCGGGATCTCTGTTCCTTTCCTCGGCGAGCTCGTGGGGGTCCTTAGGTCGATGGGTCATTTTACAGTGCCGGTCGCTGCATGGGGCTGCTGGTAAGGATATATTTTTGCACTCGTTTTGCCAATAAATTAATTTTGTGATAGTTGTTAATTTTGCATTGGAAATAATATCATTGCCTTACGCTGATATTGTACAACTTTTAAACGAAACACTAGAGTTGATATTAACGTTTTTACAATACTTTCACAAAAAAATTCTGATACGCAAAAATACTCTCCTTACTCCTTTGCCGGTCCAAAGCCCGGATGTGAAAGAAGGATGGAAAATATGTTTTGTTCTTAATACATGGAAACCATGTGGAAATATCGTAAATATGTAAATATTAACACTAGAACTTCGTTTAAAAGTTGTACATCTTTAGCGCAAGACATTGCATTTATTTTCAATGTTAGATTGACAAAAATTACAACAAATAATCATTTACCAAAACGTGTGCAAAAACATTTAGTTTCTGAGAATTCTTCTGACTGGCGGTCGCAGCCGGATGTTAGCCCCCCACGGGGTTTATGACGATAGGGTCAGAAATCCCGGGGCTAAGGACTCAAAAATGGGCAAATTTTATACCTGGGGTCAGCAACGCTCGAAATGTCTCCGTATATCAGGAAAGAATTTTTCCTCGAGTCCCTCGGCAGACCGTAGAAAATTTACGCTGAGCCCGCCGTCGCGAAAGGGTTAACAAAATATCAATTTTTTCCTATTTTTTTCCTTTATTTTGCTCGTTTTATCGAGACATTATCAAAAAACGCTCCAAAAACGAATAATATATGCGAAATTTCTATTTCTCTCCCTTTAATACCGCATTTTATCAAGATATGACAAAAAAAAGCAACAAAAAATAATTTTTGAGGCGAAAATTCAATTTTTTCTTTTTTTCTTAATTTTCATCATTTTATCATGATATTATCGAAAAAAGCAACAAAAACGAATAATTTTAGGGAATTTGTTTTTCCTATTTTTTTCCCTTAATTTTCTTAATTTTATCGAGATATGAAGCGAAAAAATGATTAATTTTAGTGAAATTTTGATATTTTTTCCTCTTTTTCCCTTTATTATCATCATTTTATCGGGATATTTTCGAATGCAGCAAATAAAACGAATAATTTAAGCGAAATTTCTATTTTTTCCTCATTTTTTCCTTATTTTTCCTCATTTTCTCGAGATATTATCGAAAAAAGCATCAAAATCGAATAATTTAAGCAAAATTTCAATTTTTTCATTATTTTTTCGTTAATTTTCCTCATATTATAGAGATATTATCGAAAAAAAGCAAGAAAAACGAATAATATTAGCGAAATTTCAATTTTTCCTCTTTTTTCCTTAATTTTCATCATATTATCAAGATATTATCAAAAAAAGCAACAAAAAAGAATAATTATAGGGAAATTTCAATTTTACCTAATTTTTTTCTTAATTTTCCTCATTTAATCGAGATATAATTGAAAAAAGCAACAAAAACGAATGAAATTTATGTTTTTTTTCTCTTTTTTTCCCTTATTTTTCTTAATTTTATCGAGATAAGACCGACAAAAGAAACAAAAACGAATAATCTAAGCGTAATTTCATTTTTTTCCTCTTTATTTTCCTTAATTTTCCTCATTTCTTCGGGATATAACGAAAAATGCAACAAAAAAGAATAATTTTAGTTAAATTTCTATTTTTTCCTCATTTTTTCCTTATTTTTTCTCATTTTCTAGAGACTTTATCGAAAAAAGCAACAAAAACGAATAATTTTAGTGAAATTTTAATTTTGTTTCCATTTTTTTCCTTAATTTTCCTAATTTTATCGAAAATTTATCGAAAAAAGCAACAAAAAACGAATAATTCTAGTGAAATTTTAATTATTTTTTTCTGTTTTTTTTTTAAATTTTCCCTGTTTTACCAAGATATTATCGAAAAACACTACAAAAACGAATAATATCAGTGAAATTTCTATTTTCCCCTTTATTTCCACATTTTATCGAGATTTGACCGAATAGAGCAACAAAAAATAATTTTTAAGGTGAAATTTCAATTTTTCCTCTTTTATCCTTAAGTTTACTCATAATATCAAAATATTATCTAAAAAAGCAACAAAAACGAATAAATTTAGCGTAATTTCATTCTTTTTCCTCTTTTTTCCAAATTTGCCTCATTTTATCGACATATGACCGAAGAAGGCAACAAAAAATAATGATTCAGGCGTAATTTCTTTTTTTCCTCTTTTTTTTCTTAATTTCCCTCATTTAATCGACATGAAATCGAAATAAGCAACAAAAACGAAAAATTTTAGCGAAATTTTAATTTTATTTCATTTTTTTTCGTAATCTTCCTCATTTTATGGAAATATTATCGAAAATAGGAACAAAAAATGATTAATTTTAGTGAAATTTCAATTTTTTTCCTCTTTTTTCCTTTATTTTCATCATTTTATCGAGATATTATAGAATAAAGCAACAAGAACGAATAATTTTAGCGAAATTTTAATTTTATCTCCTTTTTTTCCTTAATCTTCCTCATTTTATGGAGAATTTAACGAAAAAAGCAACAAAAAAAGAATAATTTTAGTGAAATTTCAAATTTTTTCTTATTTTTTTCCTTAATTATTCTCAGTTTATTAAGAATTTTTTAAAAAAGCAACAAAATCGAGTAATTAAAGCGAAATTTCAATTTTTTTCATTATTTTTTCGTTATTTTTCTTCATATTATAGAGATATTATGGAAATAAAGCAAGAAAAACGAATAATATTAGCGAAATTTCATTTTCTTCCCCTTTATTTCCACATTTTTACGAGATATGACCGAAAAAAGCAACAAAAAATAAATTTTAAGGCAAAATTTCAGTTTTTCCTCTTTTTCCTGAATTTCCTCATTTTATCAAGTTATTATCAAAAAAAAGCAACAAAAACTAATAATTTTTGCGTAATTTCATTATTTTTCCTGTTTTCTTTCAAAATTTCATCATTTTATCGAGATATGACCGAAAAAAAAACAACAAAAATTAATGATTAAGGCTTTATTTCATTTTTTTCTTAATTTTCCACATTTAATGGAGATATAATCGAAAAAAGCAACAAAAACGAATAATTTTAGGGATTTATTTTTTCACTTTTTTCCCTTAATTTTCTTAATTTTATCGAGATATGACCGACAAAAGAAACAAAAACGAATAGTCTAGGCTTAGTTTCATTTTTTTCTTCTTTTTTTTTCATAATTTTCCTCATTTCATCGAGATATAATCGAAAAAAGCAACAACAACAAGTAATTTTAGCTATATTTTCATTTTATTTCCATTTTTTTCCCTAATCTTCCGCATTTTATCGGAAATTTATCGAACAAAGCAAAAAAATTGAATAATTTTTGCGAAATTTTAATTTTACTTCCTTTTTTTCCTTAATTTTCCTCATTTATCGAGAATTTATTGAAAAAAGAAACAAAAAACGAATAATTTTATTTAAAATTCAATTATTTTTTTGTATTTTTTCTTTATGTTTTCCTGTTATACCGAGATATTATCAAAAAACGCACCAAAAACGAATAATATTTGCGAAATTTCTATTTCTCTCCCTTTAATGCCGCATTTTATCGAGATATGACCAAAAAAAGCAACAAAAAATAATTTTTAAGGCAAAAATTCAATTTTTTCTTTTTTCTTAATTTTCATCATTTTATCATGATATTATCGAAAAAAGCAACGAAAACGAATAATTTTAGGGAATTTGTTCTTCCTCTTTTTTTTCCCTTAATTTTCTTAATTTTATCGAGATATGACCGAAAAAAGCAAAAAAACGAATAATTTAAGCGAAATTTCTATTTTTTCCTCATTTTTTCCTTATTTTTCCTCATATTATAGAGATATTATCGAAATAAAGCAAGAAAAACGAATAATATTAGCGAAATTTCTTTTTCTTTTCCTTTATTTCCACATTTTTACGAGATATGACCGAAAAAAGCAACAAAAAATAATTTTTAGGCAAAATTTCAATTTTTCCTCTTTTTCCTTAATTTTCCTCATATTATCGAGATATTATCAAAAAAAAACAAAAACGAATAATTTTAGCGAAATTTCAATTTTTTTCTTCTTTTTTTTCCTTAATTTTCTTCATTTTATAAAGTTGTTTTTGAAAAAAGCAACAAAATCGAATAATTTATGCAATGTTTTAATTTTTTTCCTTATTTTTTCGTTATTTTTCATCATTTTATAGAGATATTATTGAAAAAAGCAAGAAAAACGAATAATTTTAACGAAATTTCTTTTTATTCACCTTTATTTCCACATGTCATCGAGATTTGACCGAAAAAAGCAACAAAAAATAATTTATTTGGCGAAATTTCAATTTTTCCTCTTTTTTCCTTAATTTTCCTCATATTATCGAGATATTATCAAAAAAAGCAACAAAAACAAATAATTTTTGCGTAATTTCATTATTTTTCCTTCTTTTCTTCCTAATTTTCCTCATTTTGTCGAGAAATGACCGAAAAAAGCAACAAAAACTAATGATTAAGGCGTTTTTTCATTTTTTTCTTAATTTTCCTCATTTAATCGAGATATAATCGAAAAAAGCAACAAAAACGAATAATTTTAGGGATTTTTTTTCCCTTTTTTCCCTTAATTTTCTTAATTTTATCAAGATATGACCGACAAAAGAAACAAAAACGAATAGTCTAGGCTTAATTACATTTTTTTCTTCTTTTTTTCCTTAATTTTCCTCGTTTCATCGAGATATAATCGAAAAAAGCAAGAAAAACAAATTATTTTAACAAATTATCTATTTTTTCCAATTCTTTCTTTAATTTTGATCGTTTTACCGAGATATTATCGAAAAAAGGCAACAAAAACGAATAGTATTAGTGAAATTTTAATTTCTACACCTTTATTTCCACATTTTATAGAGATATGACCGTAAAAAGCAACAAAAAATAATTTTCAAGGCGATATTTCAATTTTTACTCTATTTTCCTTAATTTTCCTCATTTTATCGAGATATAACCAAAAAAAGCGAAAAAAATGATTAATTTTAGTGAAATTTCAATTTTTTCCTCTTTTTTCCTTTATTTTCATCATTTTATCGAGATATTATAGAAAAAAGCAACAAAAACGAATAATTTTAGCGTAATTTCATTCTTTTTCCTCTTTTTTCCTTATTTTCCTCATTTTATCGACATATGACCGAAGAAGGCAACAAAAAATAATGATTCAGGCGTAATTTCATTTTTTCTTCTTTTTTCTCTTAATTTCCCTCATTTAATCGACATGAAATCGAAATAAGCAACAAAAACAAAAAATTTTAGCGAAATTTTAATTTTTATTTCCTTTTTTTCGTAACCTTCCTCATTTTATGAAGAATTTATCGAAAATAGGAACAAAAAATGATTTATTTTAGTGAAATTTCAATTTTTTTCCTCTTTTTTCCTTTATTTTCATCATTTTATCGAGATATTATAGAATAAAGCAACAAGAACGAATAATTTTAGCGAAATTTTAATTTTATCTCCTTTTTTTTCCTTAATCTTCCTCATTTTATGGAGAATTTAACGAAAAAAGCAACAAAAAAAGAAAAATTTTAGTGAATATTTCAAATTTTTTCTTATTTTTTTCCTTAATTATTCTCATTTTATTAAGAATTTTTGAAAAAAGCAACAAAATCGAATAATTAAAGCGAAATTTCAATTTTTTTCATTATTTTTTCGTCATTTTTCCTCATATTATAGAGATATTATCGAAATAAAGCAAGAAAAACGAATAATATTAGCGAAATTTCTTTTTCTTCTCCTTTATTTCCACATTTTTACGAGATATGACCGAAAAAAGCAACAAAAAATAATTTTTAAGGCAAAATTTCAATTTTTCCTCTTTTTCCTTAATTTTCAGAATATTATCGAGCTATTATAAAAAAAACAACAAAAACGAATAATTTTAGCGAAATTTCAATTTTTTTCTTCTTTTTTTTTCCTTAATTTTCTTCATTTTGTAAAGTTGTTTTGAAAAAAGCAACAAAATGGAATAATTTTAGAAATTTCTTTATTTTTTCCCTTATTTTTTCGTTATTTTTCATCATTTTATAGAGATATTATTGAAAAAAGCAAGAAAAACGAATAATTTTAACGAAATTTCTTTTTCTTCCCCTTTATTTCCACATGTCATCGAGATAAGACCGAAAAAAGCAACAAAAAATAATTTTTTAGGCGAAATTTCAATTTTTCCTCTTTTTTCCTTAATTTTCCTCATATTATCGAGATATTATCAAAAAAAGCAACAAAAACGAATAATTTTTGCGTAATTTCATTATTTTTCTTCTTTTCTTCCTAATTTTCCTCATTTTATCGAGAAATGGCCGAAAAAAGCAAAAAAAAACTAATGATTAAGGCGTTATTTCATTTTTTTCTTAATTTTCCTCATATTATCGTTATCTTATCAAAAAAGCAACAAAATAGAATAATTATATGGAAATTTCAATTTTACCTAATTTTTTCCTTTTTTTTTCATTTTCTTGAGATATTATCGAAAAAAGCAACAACAACAAGTAATTTTAGCTAAATTTTCATTTTATTTCCATTTTTTTTCCCTAATGTTCTGCATTTTATCGGAAATTTATCGAACAAAGCAACAAAATTGAATAATTTTTG
Organism: Sympetrum striolatum; assembly: GCA_947579665.1. Taxonomy (NCBI): domain Eukaryota; kingdom Metazoa; phylum Arthropoda; class Insecta; order Odonata; family Libellulidae; genus Sympetrum; species Sympetrum striolatum. The sequence goes on from CANPUZ010000225.1 coordinate 102,822, forward strand.
TGAAATTTTAATTTTACTTACTAACAAAAAACGAATAATTTTATTTAAATTTCAATAATATTTTTGTATTTTTTCTTTAAGTTTTCCTGTTATACCAATATATTATCGAAAAACGCTGCAAAAACGAATAATTTTAGCGAAATTTATATTTCTCTCCCTTTATTACCGCATTTTATCGAGATATGACCAAAAAAAGCAACAAAAAATAATTTTGAAGGTGAAATTTCAATTTTTTCTTTTTTTCTTTATTTTCATAATTTTATCATGATATTATCGAAAATGCAACAAAACCGAATAATTTTAGGTAATTTTTTTTTCCTCTTTTTTTCCCTTAATTTTTTTAATTTTATCAAGATATGACCGAAAAAAGCGAAAAAAATGATGAATTTTAGTGAAATTTTGATATTTTTCCCTCTTTTTCCCTTTATTATCATCATTTTATCGAGATATTTTCGAAAAAAGCAAAAAAAAGAATAATTTAAGCGAAACCTATTTTTTTTCCCATTTTTTTCCTTAATTTTCTCATTTCTTCGGGATATAATCGAAAAAAGCAAGAAAAACGAATAATTAAAAAAAATTATCAATTTTTCCAAATTCTTTCCTTAGATTTGCTCGTTTTATCGAGAATTTATTGAAAAAACCAACAAAAAACGAATAATTTTAGTGAAATTTCAATTATTTTTTTCTGAATTTTTTCTTTATTTTCCCCGTTTTACCGAGATATTATCGAAAAACGCTACAAAAACGAATAATATTAGTGAAATTTCTATTTCTTCCAGTTTCTTTCCACATTTAATCGAGATATGACCAAAAAAAGCAACAAAAAATAATGATTTAGGCGAAATTTCAAATTTTTTCTTCTTTTTTTTCCTAAATTTTCCTCATTTCGTGAAGAATTTTTTGAAAAAAGCAACAAAATCGAATACTTTAAGCGATATTTCCATTTTTTTCCTTAATTTTTCGTTAATTTTCCTCATTTTATAGAGATATTATCGAAAAAAGAAGAGAAAAACGAATATTATTAGAAAAATTTCTTTTTCTTCCCCTTTATTTCCACATTTAATCGAGATATGACCGAAAACAGTAACAAAAAATAATTTTATGGCGAATTTTCAATTTTTCCTCTTTATTCCTTAATGTTCCACATATTATCGAGATATTATCGAAAAATGCAACGAAACGAATAATTTTAGCGAAATTTTAAGTATTTTTTACTGTATTTTTTTGTTTTATTTTCCCCGTTTTACCGAGATATTATAGAAAAACGCTACAAAAACTAATAATATTAGCGTAATTTCAATTTTTCCTCTTTTTTCCTAATTTTCCTCATTTAATCGAGATATAATCGAAAAAGCAACAAAAACTAAAATTTAGGAAATTTATATTTCCTTATTTTTTTACTTAATTTTCTGAATTTTTTCGAGATATGACCGACAAAATGAACAAAAACAAATAGTTTAGGCGTAATTTCATTTTTTTTTCTCTTTTTTTCCTTAATTTTCCTTATATCATCGAGATATAACGAAAAATGCAACAAAAAATAATGATTTAGGCAAAATTTCAATTTTCTACTCTTTTTTTTCTTAATTTTCCTTATTTTAACGAGAAATGACCGAAAAAAGCGAAAAAAAATGATTAATTTTTTCCTCCTTATTCCTTTATTTTCATCATTTTAATGATAGAATTTTGAAAAAAGCAATATATAAGAATAATTTTAGCAAAATTACTATTTTTTCCTTATTTTTTCCTTA